>JAUKWC010091266.1:0-27593 GCA_032356245.1 Endocladia muricata
CCCCAGATGGCCGACCCTGCCACCGCCGCCGCTCCCGGCGTCCTCTCCCCACCACCTGCCCCGGCTCCGTACGCCCCACCCGTCGCTACCCAGCAGCCTGCGCCCACGCCCTATGCCCCGCCCCCGTCGACCCAGTATGCACAGCCGCCGCCCGCCCAGTATGCACCGCCCGCGGCCCAATCGCCCTACGTCCCGCCGGCGACCGGAACCGGGAGCCGGCCGATGAACATCACACTCGATAAAAGCACCGTGATGGAGATTGTGCGCTACGGCTTGTATCTATTCGACTTTATCTTTGGAACCATCTTGTGGGGAATAATTGCTGACCTTCCGACTGGTGGTAGATTTCCACTTATATCAGGCAATAGCTGCGTTATTGATAAGAGTGGGACAGGCGGATCCATTTGCAACGCAGTGATCGCTTTTGGGGTGATTCTCATGCTGCTTTTGTTTGTGATCGTCATTTGGCATTCGCTCAAGTTCTTCAACATCTCCCCCGTCTTGGATGATCGCATCGAGTCCTGTCTGTTTCTCGGAATGTCCCTGATGTGGTTTATCCTGGCCATTTCAGTGATTGGGCGCACGACGTCTGAGGTGAGGAAGTGGTCCAAGTTGAGCGGCGCGATCGCATGCGGCTGGTTGGCGGGTTTCACGCATGCTGGGTCGGCTGTTGTGGCGCTTTTATCGGCAAGGAGTAGTGGCAGCGAAAAGAAGGACCCGAATGCGTCATATGCTCCTGCTGCACCCGCTCCGCATGTTTAATTGTAGGCGCTTTTGAGTGGGGGCGGGACGGCGCTGATGATGATGATGATGAAGTCTGTATGAGGAAGGCTTATCCTAATGTTTTCGTGGGAAAGAGCATGTGTTATGTACCTTGTCGTAGTGTGCCCGTGATGAAGGGGTGTGAGGGCTGGTTGCTAACAGAGACGTCCAGAGACGTACAGAGACGTACTGTAGTGCCATCCTCTAAATTTGCCAGCAACGTGCCGATGTATGACATTTCTAAATTTGACCTTGTGATTATACCCAAGTACAGTAATGTTTCCGTCCTTCTTCCGAGTCCTCTCGCCGCTACGCTTCTGTACCATTCCTGACCCCAACTCGCTTTGCAGCTCCATTCCTCTGTCCAACATGGATCAGAATCACGCGTAGCTGGAGTCATAGAAAGGTGGAAACAAAGGCGCCGCTCGATATCGATTCCTTCCCCGGTGTCTACCCTTTGGTACAACAGTGAATTCAGGCGTGACCAGGGCTACTATCGGATTCTCCAAACAGGGCGTTGAATGTCACTATGAATCCTTTAATTGCGTGTATGATCCGCGAATGATTCGAACCACCGTACTGCTGTTACAGTATAAAGTCGCAAACCAGGCGGACTGGAAGAGGAGAGGATCTACCTCTCGTCGTGCCTAGCACATCCCGTTTGTTTCACTCTACAGCGATCAGGATCCAATCCTCTGTGAGTGGTCATCTCGCTTTTCCAACAGCTCGGTCAGTAGAAGTCCATGCTTCTGGTGTTCTTGGCTCGCGCACGGGGCTGATTGTTGATGCGAAAATCAGCCGGATAAAAAGAAAGTGACAAGTGTTTCTGGAAAAGCAGCGTGCTGTTCAACAATGACTCGAACGATATGACATTGAACGCCTGTGCTACACTTTTGTTCTGCGACCTCCGTCGAAATGTCATATGCATTCCTCTTATTTCTCTTCACAATAGCATTCGCACCAGTGACTGCAGCTGTGACGATTTGCGGAGCTGCGCATAGGTTCTAATCCTTCTCTTCACTTCTGTTCCTGAACCTCTATTTCTTTCTGATTCTACGTTTACCAACCGTTCACAGACAACTTTTTCGTACTTCCTCGAGCGCTCTAAGCTACACACTGTCACGCCAGGGGCTTAGTGTGTCAG
Organism: Endocladia muricata; assembly: GCA_032356245.1. Taxonomy (NCBI): domain Eukaryota; phylum Rhodophyta; class Florideophyceae; order Gigartinales; family Endocladiaceae; genus Endocladia; species Endocladia muricata. Next base: position 1,907 of record JAUKWC010091266.1, read on the forward strand.
TGTCTGCTGTTCTATTGGTAGTTGAGTTTGATGTGTGGCTTTTTTCAGATACGGAGTGGGGACGACTGGGACTAATGCTCGCGTGATGATGGCTAGTTGCGTATCGAAGTGTGTAAGAGTAGCGCATGAAACCTACACTGTGAATACTGTATAAACGTCTTTGCCACACTTTTCACTCACTGTTTCAGCGCAATTTCGCCGTATGTGAACCACTGAAACGTCTGGCATCTTGCATGGGCTTTTGGAAGGGTACAGACGAGCAAGATAGGTTCTACAGCTACACAGTAGTTTCTGACTCTGTGACTTCTCTTTCTCGTCACATGTCCTCCGAGCACGCATTCCGGCAGACCCAAACACTTGGTGTAGACCTGCACCTTTTCTGCACACATGCCACTACTATCAATCTGGTGCTATATCCATCGCTGTTTGTGTCCTTACTACTTAAAAAACGACCCGATACCTCAAACCCTAATGGAAATTTGTAGTTTGAGCTATTTATACAAAAATTGAAGTAGTTATTCTACAGCTTTACGACGATCGCTAAAGAGCAAACATTGCTATGTACAAACGTATTAGAGTGCCGGGATCCCTGTACAACGTGCAAGGGTTTTTTCTTAACGAACCTGATGTGCTTAGGGTGTATTCATCGGCGTTTGAATATGAGTTGTATGGATTTACGCTGAAAGCGCTTGAATTGGTGTTTGTAATGTTGATAGTACCCATATGCCTGTCATATAGTCAATTGTAATAGTAGAGCCAGCTAAAGATTTCAATGCTCGGCCATTCTACCATGTCCTGCTTCGCCGATGTCGAACAGTATGGAACCGGGAATAAGGCCGCAGGGTGAAGTGTGCGCTTACGTCCCTCTCTACACATTACGGCACGGCATCATTCATTGTTCAATCCTTAGAGCATCTCTCGTGGTAGCCTATTTTCTAATCCAACGACAATTTATTGGATTAGAAAAGTAAAAAAACTCTACCGCATCATTATAATCAATTCACTTTATTTTCGGATAGATTAGAACCCAATCTGTATCTATTTCATACCCAGATATACCCAAATAGATACAAACCCGGCTCTAATCTATAGGATCGATTTAACAAGATAACTGTTTTTATTGGATGTTTGGGTCAGCTGTACTGGACAAACTGACACAGTACACTATCCAACCCGGATTTTCCCTTACAGATGCCTTTTTCAAAGCCAGCTAGAACACCCCTTTCACAATCACAACCGCAGCAACTTCGAGATGGGAAGAGGTGGATTCTGGGATGTAGATGCGGGAAGTGTTGATTCTTATTGTATCCGTGACAATACGCCACTGATGGATAGGTGTGAAAGGTTCTTATTGTTGCTTCGAGTTGGAAGGGGGAAGGAAATGGGGGGATGTCGATAGCATATATTTTTCCGGCGAAGTGCTGCCAATGAGTGCAACCAACGCAGATATCAGGATATAGTATAGGGCGGCGGTAGAGTTGGCAGATGAATCTAACAAACTAAATCTAATGACAAGTAGAGCAATAGATCTACCCAATCAATCACCTTGCAGATAATGTCGTGAAGTTGTTCATTGGATTAGCGAGTAGACCCACGCGGTAGAGATGCTCTCAATAGCTCATTGTTCAATCGTTCATAGACTATATTTCTTTTTTCTATAGAATAAGAACAACGGAGATAAATATGGGCAATTCAACACGTTTTCTGTTCCCAAGCGGACCTTGGTAAGTTGGGCACAAGTATTGTTTTGTCTTGTTGTGTAGCTGTAGCTATTTGAGACCGCAATGCAAACCAGCGACTGCGCACAAGCGATGCTAACATAAGTGTGACTTTTTTCTACCAGTTTAGCTGGGTAAAGAAAAGGCCTCAGCCCATACTACGTTCTTAGTGGGGTTCTAGATATGAAGGGGTCGGCCACTCAAAATAGATTGCTGCTGAAAAAGGCTGGACTCTGATGGACATGAAAAAGGTCGAACAGTTCGACGCTTTTATCAAATCCAGCTTCGTTCATACCAGGGATGGTCTCCAGAATTGACATGGTGTGATATCATCCGCATCATAAAACATTCTTATACAAGAGCGAGCAAAAAAAAACAGCAGAAACGAAGGCCTGAAGACTAAAAGACAGCTGCAAGATAATACTCGGAAGAACAAGCGTCGTTTATTGGCTGTGAGGTTTAAAAACTCAAAAACATGCAATCAAGCATAGAAATATGATCACCTGTGGTAATGCTGCGCACGTTTTGAAAGAAACCAATGCAAGCCCGAAAGTTTGGCGCAGTACGGAGAATTCAGACGAGACATGAGACCCTTTTTCCGACAAATAAGCTAGCACTTCCACGTCTAGTCTAGCTAGACTTGCCTAGCTAGAGCTAGAGTTACCGAGCCACAATACGTCCGAAAATCCTACCTGCTGGTGATCTCGAATGCCATTTACAGAATTTTGAAATCTCAAGTCACCAGATTATCTAGGCTAGACAGGTGATATCGCTCCTCCTGATTCTTCCTCTGCACCCTTCATCTTCTTCCACGTCATCCCTCTGCACACGCTATTTACCTTCCTTTCAAACACGTGTTCCTTGCTCGTCACGCACTGCCACTGCACACACCTATGCCGGACTGACGACACACTACATGCAACTTGCTGTCGTTTTCTATATTAGTAACCACCGTTTTGACGACAGCATGCAGCCACGGCCTTCAGCGGTTTGAGTGCAGCCGGTTAGGCGCAAGTTGTGCAGCTGCACAATTCGCGGTTCATGACATGCCCCAGTACGTTGCAGACTGCACGACAAAGGCGCAGGCCTGCAGCGCATACGTTTCTGAACGGAGTGGTGACATGGCGACGAGGGGGTAAAGATATGAGCGTATCCAACAGTAATTTTACAGTAGGGTCTGATATGTGGACATGTTAGAAACACTGCGGTACAGTAGGTAAATGTATTGTAGACTGCGACTCGAACGTACTGTACCATCAGGTTACAGAACTACAGCAGATGAACAAGAGAGTCGCTGTCTGTCGCAAGTGAAAGGCCGCAGTGTGTGGGCGACCAAGTAGTGGAACACATATACTGCACCCAATGAAAGAGCATCCGTGATTTTATATATTCGGGTGTTTCATATCAAACTATTCTCAGTTTCAATCACTATTTCAGAACAACGATTTCCCAATCGATTCGCGACAAATGCAGGGCGCATCTGCGTCTCCAGCCCACCCCCTTATTCGGCTAGAGCAACAAATCCTTGGGTTTTTTTTTTTTTGCAACAGCTTGACCCCCGTATCTGCCGAGTTCCTTCGACTACATCCCCACTTCAACAGACCCAAAACTCAATGTGATCCGCGTTGTAACTTGTTGCTGGACTATGTAGAATATGGTCATAGCCAAGGTGCCATCGACGAGAAGTATTTCAACGCTGAAGCTAGATTGACGTCATTTACATTTCCCTTCCCCTTCAGAGCCCATTCACCTCGCCCCGAACAGTCAGCAACTCTCTGCATCGGCCCGCACCACAAGACTGTCTACAGAACCGACTCTGTGGATATGTATATGGTGTGTCGAGTCTGCTTTACCCCGGTCTTTCATGCGCTCTCACCCTGGAACTCCTAATATACGTCCAATGCTGGTCATCAGCGTTCCGTTCGAGCCTTAAGTAAAAACCCTATAGCTTACCTGAATAGTTAGATCACCCAGGAAAGTAGAGTAGAGTAACATATAATTTAGCAATCATGGAGCTTTACACACAACTCAGATACTCACATTTTAAACAGTAGCTGATACCACCGTGTTTTACTGTACTTCATGTGACCATCTGTAGCTTGCTGAGCGAGCAAGATGTGTCTCCTTTCTTGAACATCATGTGTTTCTAATGAATACCCTCTACGCCATCACCTCTACTGGAGGTTCCCACAGAGCCTCTTCAATGAGGTTTCTTCTCTATCGGAGCGTCTGCGCCCGGCACGAAGTAGGAGCACCCACACTGTACTGATCCACCCTCCAGATACGTCAAGGCCGCGCCCATTACCATTCACGCCCTTCAACAAACATCCTTACCAGTATCAGACTAATTTGTTTAACCCGGAGTGCGGCAAATCCGGCGTTCCTCGGCACCATGACCTCCCTAACATCCGGGCATCATGCCTCAGCCTATTCATGTCACTGATTCCGACTATATACCTTAGACTGGGTCAGTGTTTCGGCCTGGAAGTATATCTCAATCCGCGTATGCACTCCCGTTAGGGTATGCACCTTAGCCCAGTTCCATGCAGGAGCCCGGCAATATGCAGCAGCGATACGGCATTGAGCGGTAAAAGCTGCTATCAACACTGTTTTTGAGCGAGATTGGAGGATCCCAATGACACCCTGCTGGAGGCAGGGACCTACATCTTCCATCTACTTGGTCTCGTCTTCAGAGTGTTTGTGTGGAGAGTGGTGCTGAAAACACGCCCCAGTCTCAGTCAAAGATGCACTGCTCGTTTTATAAAGGGGCTGGACTGAACGCGAGCAGTTTACAGGGCGTACCGGCTACTATATTTGGTACTGTGGTAATATCAAGTATAGTAATGTCTCTGGTGCTCGTGACTATGGTGCTAGCACACTCTTTAAAGTTGTGTGCTATCCCTGCATGCAACGAATCTCTAGAAGCAGTTGCTTTCGCGGTTGTGGAGATCATGTGGTCGGGAATAGCTACTGCAGCTTTTGTTAGTACCCTTTCTCTATTTCAAGATCAGGCCTGGCCGAAGCTGGGACCACACCCTGTAGTTGCAGGTGCATTCTCGGCTGGTTTCACTCAATAGGAATGTATAGGGGTTGCGCTTTAGCTAGGGGAGATCTTAAGATGGACCAGAACAAGTGGTTTTCCGGAACCAAACACAAGCATAAGAATCATCGGACATTTCGAGTCATGTTCAAGCGCAGAGAATCGATGGTATGTTTTTTTGACGGCAGTTAAAGTCGTAGCGCTTGTTAGTGTCCTTCTCACCAACTCGATCAATATCTTTGAGAGTTTTTATTTGATTTCTCCGTTCCCTCTGCTGCAGACCCCCCTAAGTTTTACCAGTGCTCTGTTCAGCAGCAACTACTGTATGTTTCTGGTGAGCTGCTCTTGAAGTTTGCAGTTATTTCTGGCACAAACCCTGTTCTCTATATGTTATTACCAAATGTTCCGTCTTCAACATGTCCGTAGCTCTCAGCACAACTCACCATTTGAGAAGAAGTGAGAAGGAAATATATTCCAGACAGCAGCATGTTGAACAACGAAATTGGAATTGGATTCGATATATTCGCAGACTGGTGTCCATCGGATATTAAAAGGTCAAGGAGGCGTCCACTTCAGCTGTTCTTTACATCTACTTGAAGCTCTTGGAGTACTCTATCCGGACAGAGTAGAGCTATAGAAAAAAAATCCATCAACTGTTTGCGCAGTCAGAGGATTAGTGTAACGGAATTCGCAACCATGCATTTCGATATTAGTGGGATTACGCTTGAACAGTTCTGCAAATAAAATCGCAGAATTCTGCAATACGTGTAAAACATTGCAGAATTCTGCAGTTTGGATGTGACGATAATTGCAGAAAAGTGAGTTGTTACAGAAAATCTGACTGCAATTCCTCACGGTAAATAGAGGCTGTTCTGCGCGAGAATCCGGCACCCTCACATCTATCACACCAATCCTTTCCATCCCTAACCTTAATCGGAATATCTGAAGTGATCTCCCGTTCCCCTACTGCGTCTCTCGCTGAGAATGGTGGTACCAGCAAAAGCAAAGTAGAACGCCAATTCCGCTTCTCACCCGCTGACGATCTCTTCATAGTGCAAGAAGTGCCCGCCACTAGCGCGCATCTTGGGACGTTTGGCGAGGCATGACTGAGAATATAGCAGAGAACTGAAGTCGTTTACTCTTTTGGTACTCGCTTTTCGCTTATAAACCCGCCGCCTACCCCTCATTACAATAGCTGTATACTGTAGATGACTAATCCGGGTAGAGGCTTAGGTAATTGTGACGACTTTGCGCGCAAGTTTCGAGGCGTAATCTAAATCTAAAACGTTTGCAGGTAAAAATTCGACTAGGAATTATGGAACTACCGCGAGCAATTTCTCACAACGTCACTGTAGAGTTCTTGTAGGCGTAATTCCAGAATTATAGAAGGGGGTGAGCTAAATTACAAGTCATACAACTAGCATATTTATCATACGAAATATGTATATTATATAAGCTTTCTGGATAGTCAGTTGGTCTCATATGAGGCCAAGCTTGGCCTTAAATTGAGGCAACAACCAATACCCTGTAGATACTGTACTAGCTAGTGTCTATTGTACTGCAAGTCTGCATCATATGAGGCAGAATTGATTAGCCTTACAGTAAGAAGATGGTTTACTAGATGTTTTCACATACGTTTTCTAATATTGCTGGATTGCTCTTGCCCTCGTCAGGTAACGCTTCATTCGCAGTATCTTTCCTCCAGCACAACTGTGTAACCAAACTTTGTAGAGCTCCCAAACTGGTGCTGATGGACGAAGGAGATGGAAGTGAAGATGCAGTCGGATCATCACTATGACAAAATATCCAAGAAAAGGATTTTATTCAATATCAAAAAAGGTGCTGTTTTAATGGAGGTTTTTTTTTGCAAAGACGGTTAGCCTGACTCGAAAAGTAGATACTCTCCAAGACCTTGACTTCGCCAGCCTTCTCCTCGGATAAACAAACAAAATAGTGCAAACTGGGGGCTTAGAGATACCTGGAACTATGAAAGCAAATTGCATTAGTTATCGCCTCGTATGAGGCGGATGATACATTAGACACCAGAGTATGAAGATATTTCCGGCATTTTTCCAGTAGCTTTCACAAAAAAATGTATCTCTCCAAACAAACGTTCGAAGTCTTTCGTGTATATGTCCGGTAGGCCACCGTACAAAACTAGTGGATGTAATCCAGAGAGCTTTTAGGATACGGTGAGTTGTTTGAGAACTGAACCCGTTATTGTCACTGAAACGGACTGCCGCGCTTAACATAGTTCCAGCGCTACCATACACGCTAATTCCGTACAAGGTAGTGGTGCCCTGAAGCAGGTTGCTTTAGCTGTATAGACCGGAGGCACTCTCAAACTTATTTCTCCAGTATTTCGGAATGGTGTTGTGTACAGTGTCGAATGAAACATCTGCAACCTTTTCAAAGAGTCCCCGTCGCCCTGCGTCGTAAAGGGGAAGATCTCTCCGAACCCATTCACGTGACGTTAGAAAGAGGGACTGGGATGGACCTGGTATGTGCCTGCTCTTCTACAGCTTTCCTATATTTTGCGCAAGAATAATACCAAGCAACGCGGCCTGCTATTAAGTTAAATTGTACGTCCGAAATTCGACTACAAGAGAAGCAAAAGCCCTGTGTTAATATAACACTCGACTCCAACCTAAACCAGGAAGGCTTTTCTCTGTTTGACGGCAGTATGTCGTTAGCTCATTCTGGGCATTGTTCCGTGCTCGAGAAAATCTCGAGTGCAATACGGAATGATCTACAGCCAGTGCATCGGGAATGAGGTCTATCTACAAAGCCTAGGTTTTCACAGACATACCCCGTTTTCTTTTCTATGGTTGGCCAACCAGCCTTGGGTCACAATTTTGATTCAGTTCATGGCTGTTTTTAGAACCATAAATTCTCCCAATAAGACAAGCTGCATATGGTGTGTCAAACCCTTGCGAATAAGTGTCACTAGAGAGTCGATAATTTAGTTTATTACTTTGTAACAAATTATGTGCTCTTTCATAGCGTATACTTTGACAAACGTGGCCCTCTCCCCTTCCCCCCCGCTCAACCTTTTTTTAGTGGGGCCCAGTATTGAGGTCTAGATTCTGATTTGGAAACCGGGCAATAGTAAAAGCAAATCTGACGTTCTCGAAAGTTTGGATAATGTCACGCAGCCAAACGCCATGCATGATACACGTAGAGAGCTGCTGGACAGCCAAACACGTGTTCACGGGCATCGATCTTGGAGCTGAAGCTCGCAGAGCAGTTACAGGTTTATACTATATGTAGTTCCGATAGAGAACGTCGACTACTCTTAATAATTTGCATCCCTGTCAAAAAGTCCTATCTGTGTCTAACGCAGTCTTAGCAATATGAAAAGCTTATGAATACCAGAGACGACAGAGGAAGAGTGTAGACAATCATAGCTTACCACGAAATAGGATGTCCCGACTCTTGTTAGGAAAATCCACTGAGGGCATCTCCATTACCAGCAAAATGAATCCTCTTTGAGGGCTGACAACAGAAAAAAAAAGTACCCTGCACAATCAGGTGTTTTTTCAAGTAATTCGCAAGTATTTTCCAATCTTCCTATCCCCACTCCCGTTATCCCCTAATCCTTTAAAAAGCCCATAATTCCCCAATCCCTATCCCCCTAACCCTAATCCATTGACTTCAGAATACAGGCTTCAGAAACTTCCCGATTGTCACTTGTATGGTGCAATAGCAGGTGCGGCCCAGTTGGCCACCGCTGCGTGAACTGGAACATAAATCGGCTATAGAATCTTTCTCATTCCAGATCGAGGCCATTTGGGAGGAGAAATAGTCTGTTGGCCCGTTTGGCAAGAGCTCGTGTTAAATCGGCGCGGTTAAGGGCCTTAAATTCTGATTACATTCCGCTGCCGAAGCCCCAAGAAACGCGGGAAATCCGGACATGCACGTTTGTGCGCACGTATGTTCAGTTCCTGCACCAATCAGACTGTAGCATACAAACCATCACTGCTATGGTGCGTGTCAACACCGTCTGATGACGTCGACTACTTTGTCGTCGTCGTCGTCGGTATCAGACCGAGTCTTTAGTCTAGCTAATGTTTATTACGCAGGGCATTCTGTCACTACTTTGCCAATCATGTATTTCAGATATATTTACTGCGAAAATTGTGACGCAATTGTACGCATTTGGCCTCAGATGTAAGCAATTGGGCAGATAAGTATCTTTGCCATTGAAGTACTATGGAGTTAGGGTCGTCCCCTGGGCTGAAGTTTACAATACTTGCCTCTATTGCGTAGGTATCGGTGTTACACACTGAAGTTTTCTAACAAGACACACGTATACAGGTTGAGGAGTGGATTTTAGACTCATAGATGCATGTAGACGACAAATGGCATAGTTGTTGTCATAACTATTACCACTTCACATCTGTGGATTTATGGAACGAATGGCACAACTGCCGTCAAGTGTATAACAGCTCTACAGCTGTATCCGCAAGAGTAACTTCACACCTGAATACGTGCTTGCTCAGTCAGTACAGCACCATCGGACCGACAGCGCAGCGTCAAGTTGCGGGATGTAAGTATGCATGTCAATAAATCATTAGCCCTCTGGCTGAACAGCTGCACACCATACTCCTAGTTGATGTTGCCAACTACAGCACCTATCCAACAGGGTAACACGATCAAAGACATCCTAACACCTTCCAACTAAGACTGATAGTCCACACGCTCCATGCGCCTTACTTACAGATCATAACGGACAGAGGAGCTGCGATACGACTTCCCCCATCCCTCTGCGACCATATCGCGGGTACTCCAGTCTACGAGAAATATAACACAAAAATATAATGGGGCGCAAGGAAGTCTAGCCAGCCGAATCGAAACGAGCCGGTAACAAATAGCCCCCGAATATGCCAAAAGACCACCGTTATGCATCTTTGCCAACTTCTAAATCTGATCAAGTAATTTCCAAACTAACAGTTTCGTAGCGCAACCACTGCTCAACTAAAACGGATTGTAAGATACCTAAAGCGCCGTCTCAACCAGCGCTGTACAATGAAATAATGGCTTCTGATCTCGACGGAACGAGCTCACCTATGAAATAGCAATACGGTCAATCTAGACACGTTTGGGACCGCACTTTGCTGGCTTGTAGCCCGAGTCGCGGTCGGGAGCGCAATCTGTGACTTCACAGCCGGCAGACCTAGTCATACACTCTTTCACAGCCCATGATCGATCGGCACACTTGTTCGGGCATGGTAGCGGTGCAGTCGCCTTGGGCGCACATTTCACTCTTTTGAACCCTTTCGGTCCTGGAGTACAATCCACCACCTCACATGGCACAAGTGTACGCATGCAATCCTTCCGAGCCCATTCTGGATCTGTGCACTTGTTCGGACACCGCGCCAGCGGCGGCATGGCCACGGTCGACGTAACTTCATTGGTCGGATCCGAAGCACACTTGAGCATCTTGAAGCCCTTCGGGCCTGGCGGACACTCTTCAGTTTTGCATGGTACTATGGCACGCATACAGTCCTTCCTGGCCCACACCGGATCCATACACTTGTTAGGACAACTGGTAAGCGGGGGCATGGACGGGGTCGGGGTCGGGCTTACAGACGGCACGGGACCGCACTTGAGCATTTTGAAGCCCTTCGGACCCGGCGGGCATTCCTCGATCTTGCAAGGAACAGTGGCACGCATGCAATCCTTTCTCGCCCACACGGGGTCCATACACTTATTCGGGCACCTTGTCAACGGACGCATCGAGGGGGCTGGAGATGGACTCGCGGAAGCCTTAGGGCCACACTTTAACATCTTGAAACCCTTCGGTCCCGGTGGGCACTCCTCGATTTCACACGGCACGATCGCACGCATGCAATCCTTTCTCGCCCACACCGGGTCCATGCACTTGTTCGGGCAGCTCGTCAGCGGGCGCATAGACGGAGCTGGAGATGGTGACGACACCACCTTCGAGGCACACTTGTACCTCGGATAACCCAATGGTCCCAATGTACAATTCACAACCTCACACGGCACAAGCGCACGCATGCAATCCTTAGTAGCCCAATCGAGATCCGTACAGCGGTTGGGGCAATACGGAACCGGGCGCATGTTCATCGTGGACGCGACCGCTGGAGCGGGCGGGGCCATGTCAGTACACTTGATCCTTCGCTTGCCATCGACAGACGGGCATGGGGCCGTCACGCACGAGGCGATGGAGCGGGCGCAGTCCATCTTTGCCCGTGAGGGATCCTTGCACTGGTTTGGGCACTTGGTGAGGCGCGGCATGGCCGGAGGCAACATGGTAACCGGCATGCATGACAGCCCTCGGTAGCGCTTCCCGGAACGAGAGAAGTTGCACGGGACAAGACGGCACCCGGAAAAACGGTTGCATCGGGTGGTGGCTTGCTTCTTAAAGTCGCATTGAAGTGGGCAGTCGACCGTGGTGCGGGTGGCGACTGGGACGGAAACGTCTGTATGCGGTGAGGCAAGGCAAAGAGTGGATGCGAACAGGACGGTGCAAGCGACGAAAAAATGGAAACGCACGACCATGATGGAGTCAGTTGTGTGGGAAGAGATGGCGGTAGTGAAGGGTAAGAGAAGGTCGGAAGCTCGTGATAGGAAGGTGCGAGCGGCGGCGCAGCGACTATTTGTACGATGCAGAAACGGTGGTAGAATGTGCAGTTGGGCGGAAACGCAATACAGAGAAAGGCTTTTGTTGATCCTTGCTGGTGCTTGCTGAAAGGTTTGCCGATGCAGCTAATTGTGCGGCGACTGTGAGTTGGAAAGAAAGACTAAATTAGTTCAGAAATGTCTGCGAGACCCCCGGCAGCGCAGCGATGGCAGGCCACATGTCAATCGGTGGAGACGAGAGGTTGGGCATGCAGGGCGCAGCGGAGGGGTGACGCCGTAGATACGGTAAACGCGAGAAAGTATTGTGACAATTGATAGATGTATATTTTTATCTCGGATGCAGTGCTTGAATGAGAGATGCACACAGGGTGCCCAGGAGCCTCTTTCGCCATTGTGATGGGAGGATCAAACACGTGCACCTGCAGTAATCTTTGCAAAGGATTAAAGAATACATTCCTGCGCAATAAAAAAGCTGAAAAGGAATGATTTAATCTCATGTGCCCCTTTGTTTGATACGTAACCATTAGACTTACTTGTCATACTCTTTTTTCTAGAAGGTGGTGCGTGCCTGTTGCTGCAGAATCAATTGCAAGTCAACCAAGAACCGATTTTCGGGTATATTAAGGAGCAGCCAGATCAACAACAAATCCCACGTGGCACATGAACAAGTGCAAAGAAGCTGCCACCGCAAACATCGATTGGCCAACGGCCGTAACTACAGTACGGTCATTGAGAACACTTCACGTGTAAGCTATTTACGTGATCACGGAGAATCAGTTTGACTGTCCTTATCATATACTGCTGACCCACACAAACGGGCATATACATTTTGTTGGTAATGAAGAGTAGTTTTGTCACGTGATGGTAAAGAGGAATGGACCATTATCCCATACATTCAGCAATACACGCATTGGTCGACGAATTAAATACAAGTACTTTTATATCTCTAACGGTCACTTCTCCGGGGATCCTCTTACGTAGAGGGTCTACGAAACTCCTATGAGAAGTAACGTATGTGCTCACTGCATCTTAATCAATCAATTGTACCGCCCTCTACTGCTCGACAAACAACTGCCGACGCTTTTGTTCATTTTCTAGTATACAGGCCGCGTATCGCGTCGCTCATGTTTCCATCCGATACGCCACGGAAAAGGCATAAATTGGGGAGGTATCCGCAGAATTCACTGAATCAGAAGTACACTTCACCCCCAGTATGAGCACGAGGGTGTTTAGAAGAAGGTGTCGAGTTGCTCTCAAGACGCTTTTGCCCAAAATGCTGGCATATGACAAAAGGCCTCGACTGACATCCTCTTCAAAGTACTGTACAGTAGATACACTATACCTCGGTGATATAGTGTACTGGGCGTACAGTACTGTCAATGGCAATTCTGAGCAGCGGTCCAAGTACAGCGCGTACTGGTAACAGCGCAATAAAAACAACCGAATATGTCAACTATCTGATCCAGGCTGGCTCTCCAAATAGGGCCCTCCTGGCCTAAGACACGCCGGTGAGACGGTTGCGCAGGACGAGAAGAAATGTTTTTGTTCAATGCACTTGGCAAGTTTTGAGAAAAATATTACGAAGGCAGGTCAGAAAAGTGCCTGTACAGTCACGTATAAGAAAGAATCGCGCTACTTATAATCCTATAAACATCGCGAGACTGTCCGAGCATACACAGGAGCTGTCACAACTGCTGGAACATGCGGAAAACTGCAACTGAACAGTACGGCACACAATTTCGTAATTTATGTTTTTCTGTACTCGTGAGCGTTTGCTCCCCTTGATATATAATTTCGCAAAACACCTTGTTTGAACCCAACAGTATGGTAGGGCCCATGCCCTGCATAAAAAAACGGCGACATAAGAACGATAAAAACACACACTGTAAAACTCGTCATGGTACAGTTGCTGCTCTACAGCGGACATATCCCCGGAAATTACTGAACGCTTAGCACATTCCCGCCGTAAATACTACCAAATTCGTAACATCCCGGCCTACTCCAGTCGACAAGGGTCTCTGGAGATGTTCGTGTGCAGACTGCGATTTTCGCAGACGCAACACCGAATACTTTATACGCCAAGTGAGCATTTTGTCAAGTTCATAAAACTGGCTTGAGGAGAGAAATAAAATCAAACCTACAATTACAGTGAAAATAACTCTACTGAGAGCTGAGGGAAGCAATTTACGTGAGAATTACACAAACTGTATTCAGAAACATGTGGGCACGGACGAGTTGACCTCTTTCAATACTTCAATGGCAACCACAACTACAGGAAAGGACATACCAAAGTCGGCTGATTTATCCGAAAGCGGCTGAGATCTCCGAGAAATTACTAATTACGACTGCTCAGCTGGCAATGTTGATGGTCCGGCCAAGGGTCTCGAAGCAAGCTTAGTGTTCTCTCGCTAGTCAAGATCCCCATTGCAGTATGTATGGTGCGTTCTCCGCACTGTAAGATTCAACCCAACGATTAATGACCCACCTTGAACACGCCTGGACGTGAGATATTTGTATGCCAGCTCAGCGACGCAGATATGTAGACACCCACATTACATAACTGTGCTGCAGGAAGATGTGTACCAGTAGTGGCATTGTATTTTCCTTGAGCGTTTCGAGCCGATCGGCTGATTGTTATCTGCTAGCGTGATTACAAGATTTTACCAGTGCCAGAGGACTTTGCAATATGGGTGAGAGGTTGAATATTGTATCCTGACAGAGCGAAGCGGCACAATAACTCGACGGAATTTTTTTTGACATAGGCACAGTTAAAGTTCAACGGAGTTTGCAACCCTGCAGTTTGATACCATGGAAGGTGGTGAGGTAATTTACACGCAGTACAACTAGCATATTCATCAGACGTATGTAATACATGCTTTTGTCGGGGGTCCATTGGATTCAAATGAGCCCAAGGTAGAAGACCATTAGTCAACATGCAATGCCCACCAATAACACTCGACAATCCCAAGTCTTGCAGTCCTAAGTCACGTTTGAACACCCATTCGACTTTGCATCTATTCCAGCCAATTTGTAATTTACTCGGCGACTCTACATTTCAAAAACCACTATCCCTTTCCACTCCTCCACCACCATAGTGGGATGTAACGTGTACAGTATTGAATCACGCGTAACTTTGTCAGAATATTCCTGACTTCGACTGCTTGCAAACGATTCTTTTTTTTTGAAAGAAAAGAACGGTCGCTACATCTCTACTAGTAGTGTAGCTGGAGAGAAAACTACCAAATTATCTTACCCTTTGTCGCGTGCACGGGGGCTAGCTAGCACACAACCTGTTTGATATAATTAATTTAAATTCTCAATTGGATTGATCTGGTGAGCATCGTTTTCGAAGAAAAACAAACAAACCCTGTTACCCCATTGAATCTACTCTTTTGACACACGAGTGATTCTTTTCATTTTCTATCTATGGTGGATATGTCATTGTTACTGTGCCGCAGAGAAAAAGTAGCACTGATGCTGGCGGCTGGGAATCATAAACTGAATAACGCAGCTATGCAAAGTCCGGTGCGCATATTTTAGTGGTCATATGCACTTTTCCAAAAAGTATACAAGTTGTTTGATTCTCAGCTTGTGGATTCGTTTTCACGACCGAACGAATCGTTCACGCATCATATTCAAGCCTCTTCTCCAGGACTGCTAAGACTCCTAGAATGCTCTTGCAGGCACGCCGTCCTCGAAAAAGATAAAACTACTATGAGGAATGCTCTCACGATGTGTCGTTGCGTATATATATATATATATATACGCTGTGCGTTTACGGATTCTTGGGCGAGGGCAATTACGACGCAATCGTTGTACGTTTGTTTCAAAATACTATACTGCACCCTTCCACGAATAGGGCACGTGCGTGCTTCGAGCAGCAGCGGACTCGAAACGTAAACGACGTACTACATTGGGATTTGTATTGCGGCATCAGGTGGTCACACTGACGTATGGGGCGGGGGATGTAGTGCAGACTGCGTGGCTTTCTATACTTTCTAATGGAGTCCCGCCGATAGTATTTGCAAAAATTCCCGATACGAGCGCGTACTGAGCGCAATTGTTGCATCTTGGACATTTTTCGTTGCAGTCGAAAGTTCAGTTGCTGTTGAAAACTAAGAGTGTATTGCTCATTCTGTCGGTGCGTAGGATCGAGGGTTACAGTGGGCATCGAAAATTTTTATTTCGTTTGGTGGTACAATGGATTGCACCCGTGTTTCATATGCCGCAATGAAAGCAGATTATACTTGTTCAACTCCGAGGACGCGGTGATTCTGTTACAGGCAGTACTGCAGAGTGGCAATGGACGACAACATTTCAACGCTGGTAGAACGCGACATAACTGCGAAACAGTAGAGAGAGAAGCGGTTTTATTGGGAATTGTGCACGAGCAAGGTCATTAAGACAGGGGTGAAGACAAGAGGGCACAAAGGGAGAGGTTGCGCGGAGGTTGCTGCGGTACGAATGGCGAGGGAAGGAAAGAGGCGTTGGTTGCACCTGTGTTCAAATTTGGCGTGCACGGTGCCGTGCTTGGTAGCAGTGGATCCACTCAAAACTACACTGTGCCTAAATACCACTGATGGAATTGTGTCGTATTGTACGACGGGAGCACACTTGTGCAATGGAGCCATGTTTCGGCAAGCAAAGCGTCTACAACAAACATGACTCGTTACCGACCGTCGCTATCGCGCTTCTGGTGCCGTACACAATGAGCAGTGTTCACTTCGCCTGACCCCCCTTCCAATGTGACTTGTTTCAATTTCTTTTGATGTCCGCCCCTCCGTCCTCACGAGCTCGTCCCGTCCTCCCCCTTTGCACCTCACCTCACCTCACCTAACCACACCCACCTTGTCGTCCCCCCATCGATTCAGTCTCCTTCCTTCGATCGCAAACAAACCTTCCCCTCCCCCCTCTCTTTCCTCTACATACTTTTCCCACCCTTCCAAAACTCGCATCACCAATGCTCCGTCTTCGTCCTCTCTTCACTCTCTTCCACCCTCCCCCTCCGCCCCTCTCCCGCCTCTCGCACCCCGTCTCCTGCCGCCTCCACACCTCCGCTCACACCTCGGCCCTGGTCTCCCCCGCCTGGCTACACGCCCGCCTCACCCAGGCCATTATTCTCGACGCCACCTGGTACAAACCCCCTCCCCCGCGCGATCCCGACGCAGATTTCCTTGCTGAGCACATACCCGGTACGCACGCCCACACATCTCCTCCCTAACATCTATCCCCTTTCCCTTCTCTTCACTCGACCTCCGTCTCTAACCGCTCCCCTTCTTGCCTCCTGTCTTCACGTTGCGGCATGTGCAGGCGCGCAGCGATTCGATATAGACGCGCCCGACCTCTGTGACACCACGTCCGCCCTTCCTCACATGCTCCCGCCGCCGGCCACCTTTTCGCGCGCTCTTTCCGCCTTTGGCGTGCGTGCCGATACGCCTGTGGTTGTCTACGCGCGCCGCGGCTTTGTGGCGAGCGCGCGTGCGTGGTGGATGTTTCGCGCGTCCGGTTTCCGCGGCGACGTGCACGTGCTGCAAGGTGGGTTGGACGCGTGGAAGGCTGCTGGATACGTGACGGAGAGTGGGGCAGGAAAGACACGTGCGGGGGGGGGTGCGGAAGAGGGATTGGGAATTCGCGAATGGCATTTGGTGCGTAGTATGGCTGAGGTGGTGGAGCAGGTTGGAGAGGGGGGGGAAGGGGTGATTGTAGATGCACGAGGTAGGGGGAGGTTTCAGGGGAGGGACAAGGAGCCGAGGGAAGGGTGGAGGGGGGGTCACATGCCGGGGGCAGTGTGTGTGCCGGCGGGGGAGTGTGTGGATGAGGAGGGGAAGATGAAGGCAGTTGAGGAGTTGACGACGGTGTTTGAGGAGGCGGGGGTGGAAGTGGACAAGCTTCGCGACAAACAGGTGACGTTGACGTGCGGGAGTGGGGTGACGGCAGGGGTCTTGTGTCTGGCACTTTACGAGCTCGGCATGGAGGCGGCGGCCGTGTATGATGGGAGCTGGAGCGAGTACGGGATGTATGCGGAGAATCCGATTGCGAAGGAGGGTTAGTCGGAGAGGGCCGTGTGGTAGCCGGCAGAGCGGTCAAAGGCGGCGTGGGAGAGCTTGCCGCGCTTGAGCTTGCGCAGCTGCATCGCCTCCAGACTAAAGTCGTCCTCGGTGTCCTCGGCGTGAAAAGGAGTTGCGTCGGAGACTTTCCTGTGTTGCTTGCGGGTGCGTCTGTCGTCGTCGTCGGCCGGTTTTCGCTTGCGCTTTTTCACCTTTTTACTCTTTGCTTGCAAAGCCTCACGCCGCTCCAGACGGTTGGCGACCGCTTCCTTGATCAGTTCCTGCCGTCTGCGTTCTCGTATCTTATCCTTGAACGCCACATCGCGTACTTTCACCTCTGCCTCCTTTTGCCACACGATCTTCTTTCGCAGTCGCTTAAACTCGTGAAACCTGGGCATCCGTAACAACCCAAACGAATCCGCGACGCTCCCGATATCTATCTCCTCCAGCTTCAACAACACCCTGCACTTGTGCTCCTTGTACGCCCGAATGTATGACAAAAACGCTTTCTCTCCCGCCTCCATCACTGCGCGGTCCTTCAACGTCACCTCTCTCACTCGCTTCCTCACTCTCTTGCTCACTGCATCCTCCTCCTTCTCCTCCCTTTCCTCTCCTCCCTCTGCTACTGCCTCTGCCACTCCTTCCGCCTCTGCCTCCCCCCCTTGTTCTTCCCACTCTTTCACCGGGCACTTTCTCACTTTCAAAAACTCCACGTATGCATCCTCGCACGGCATCAGAAAAATCACCGCTTTTCCCTCCCTCCCCAGCCTCGCCGCCCTCCCTACCCGATGGATATACGCATCAGGGTCCTGCGGCGCGTCGAACTGCACCACGCAGTCCACATCAGCAATATCCAACCCCCTTGCCGCCACATCCGTGCATAACAGTACCCCGTTCTCCGACGCCGCAAACTTGGCCATTGCCCGCTCGCGCTTCATCTGCGACATCTTGCCATGCAACCCCACAAACCGCCCACCACCCGGTCCCTCCCCCTTCCCCCCAACAATCCCCCCCCCATACACTGCCGCCATCTCACGCAACGGCAGCCGCATGTAGTAATCCACGCACGCGCACGTCAAAAAGTAGACTATAAACTTTCCGCTGCTCCCTCCTTCCTCCCTGCCTACCAGTTGCAGCAACCGCGCAAGCTTTTCCCTCGCCGGCACAAACCGAAAGCTGCACTCGAGCGATGCCGGAGTACGGCGCCGTTTCACGACGCCCGTCTCCGCTCCTTCCTCTCCCACGGCATTCTCCCTACCCGCAACACGCACAGCGACACGCACAGGATTACGCAATCCCGCACGTGCCAGGGCGTCGACCTGGGCCGTCTGGGTGGCCGAGTAGATGCCGGTGCGGCGCTGGCGCGGCAGACGGGTGAGAATGTCTGTGAGGGCAACGGCAAAGCCCATGTCGAGCAAACGGTCAGCCTCGTCAAGCACGAGCAAAGAAAGCTTGGCCACGTGCAGACGACGCTGCGAGAGCTCTGCGGCCAGCCTGCCCGGGGTGGCGACGACGACGCGCAGGTCGCGACGAGGAAGAGAGGAGGCCGGGGAGGAGGGAATGGCCGCAGTGGGGGTGCCGCCGATGAGGAGGGCAGGGGTGAGTGAATGTGGAAGGGCGGCGAAGAGAGCGGTGGCGACGGCGTGGACTTGGGTGGCCAGCTCGCGGGTCGGAGTGATGATGAGGAAGCGGACAGAAGGGGAGGGCGGGGGGAAGGGGGAGGAGGTGAGGAGGGCGTGGGCGATGGGGATGAGGTAGGAGAGAGTCTTGCCGGAACCGGTCTCGGCGTCGACGCACACATCTTTGCAGGTGAGCAAGGGAGGAATGGCGGCCGCTTGCACAGGCGTCATGGTGGGGAGGTTGAGGGTGTGGGTGAGGGCGGAGAGGAGAGCAGGGGGGAGATGGGGGCGCAGGGTGGACCATGCGCCGGCAGTTGCCATTGTTCTGGGAGGAGGAGGGAAGGAAGGAAGGAAGGAAGGAAAGAAGAATGAAAGGGAGAATGAAAAGAAGAACGCGAACAAAGAAGCAAGTAACGAAGCTTGCAAGCAAGCAAGCAAGGAGCCGGGAAGAGTAACAGGGTAGGGCCGGCGCAAAGATTTCGGGCAAAATCAGTAATATGTATTGATTCCTTCAATTCTCCTTTTCACGACATGGTTTCGATTCCTCCTCCCGTACAACTTGCTCTTCCCCTCTCGTCAGCACTGCACCGGAAAACGAATGTGCGTGAGTCCGTTAGAATGATCCACACTTTCGGCGCAACTGGTTGAGTCTGCTTGCCGTCGCCCAACCATGGCACACTCCACCCCCTCCCCCGCTGTCCTCTCCGCCTTGCATTCGCTCCACTCCCGCATTCGCACCCTGGAGTCTGTATATCCTCCCCGGCCCCTCGCTCACGCCCTGCCCTGCCCTCCGGCTGCCGCTCTCGACCCCTTCTCCTCGCACATGCACATGCTCGCCATCTCTCTCGGCTTCACCGATACCCTCTTCACCCGCTGCCCTCCGCTCTACTACACCTGGTCCCTGGAACGCCGTCGCGCCCTTTTGCACGCTGCTACCCCCTCCCACCTCACCAAGTCGCTTGTCCTGGAGAACACCCGTCTCTCTACCCCGCACCACCATGGTCTCCACCTCTCGCGCTCGCGGTATCTCTGCTGCATCGTCCCTTACACCGCACGCATCGACGCCGACCTGCTCCGTGATGCCGTTCGCACCGTGTGTGTAGAGGAAGGGGAAGAACAAGAGCAAGAACAAGAACAAGAACAAGAACAAGATGAAGAAGAAGGGAGGGGTGGTATGTTGCCGGTTAGGGCGTTTAATTGGCGGCTGGCAGAGGCGTGTGTGGATGTCACGGGGTATGAGCCGAATGGTGTGACGCCGCTGGGCATGAGCACACGCATGCCGGTTGTGGTGGCGAGGCAGGTGGCCGAGGCCCAGCCGGGAGTGGTGTGGTTAGGTGGGGGGGAGGTGTCGTTGAAGTGGCGTGTCAAAGTGCATGAGCTTTTGGACGTGTTTCAGGCGACGGTCTTAGACTTTGCAGTGCCGGCGGAGGAATGAGGGACAATCTGGGTGGCCAGGATAGGCAACATAAGTCTTGTCAGGGTGGGCAGTGCTTGTTCCGATGTGTAGGTCGACGAACGCTGGAGGTTGGTGAGAGTTGCCGCTCATGGAGGTGGTTATCGTAGCATTTGGATTTCCCGAGCGGCGGGTGAAACTGGTTTCTGTGGGGTGCGTGATAGATGGGAGATGGAGTGCTCGCGCGGTTGTTTTTTGAGGCGCAGGCGTCCAGCGTATCAACTACATCACTGCCCTCATGGATTGGAAAGCGCAACGTGCGAACAAATTATCAGCGGCATGTGACTGGCGCTGAGCAAACAGTTTACCAAATGGATGAGTTCAATACGCCTCCATCCGAGAACAATGTTTTCTTGCTGTCCGTTGTGGCAATTGTTACATGGGGCCGTGAAATGATCGTGAGATATGCAGTGATGGTGCTTGCATTGTACTACCTTACGCAGATGAACGTCGATAGATTGTAGGGATATGGTGCCAGATGTAGACAATATGTCTTGCAGGCAGACCGCTTGCTCATCTCACTTGGCTGACGTCGACAGGCGGACACAGGAGTTGGTTGATAGGTCCAATCCATCCTTCACACCTCACTCTGTTCACGATGACCAGCTGTTTTGAAACGAAAATACGCCAAGTTTTGAAATCAAAACAGATCTTTTTCATTTCAGTTGCCACCGCCGACCACCTTCATCGTCTATTTTTTTTCACACGACCACTTTGACCCCGTTCGTCGAGAAGTTCCATCCCTTCCCCCCCTCCCTCCCCGCGCAGACCGGTCTGCATTTTTCACCCGCCATGGCAGGCGAGCAGAACCGCAAGCGCCAGCGCAACAACCCGAACCGCCGCCGCCATGACCGCAACAAGTTTCAGAAAACCACCAACGCCACACAGAACCGCAAGGATCTCGGCAACGGCCTACAGGGCATCCTCTTCAGCTGCACGCCGCACCATGAGAACCAGGCCTACCGTGAGGCCGTCATTATGCTTGGAAAATACATCGAAGACACCCCTGAGGCTCCACCGCAGACCCCCGCCGCCGCCCAAATCAACCTGGCCGCCGTTGCCGCCGCCCCTGATGCCATGCTGCACACTGCACCAACGCCCGTCGAATCTGGAACAAAGTCCGCCGAATCTGAAACAAAGCCAGCTTCAGATGAAACAAAGCCCGCTCCAGATGAAACAAAGCCCGCTCCAGATGAAACAAAGCCCGCTCTAGATGAAACAAAGGCCAGCGAGCACAAACCAAAGCTCTCTGTTCCCTCTGTCCCCTCTGTCCCCTCCACCCTCTCCCGCTCTCTTCATGTGTGTTCATCCGGCGGTGCGGATGTGGCACAGGCACTGCAGGCGGAGCTACGCGAGCTACGCAACCCAGCCCAGAAGTTATTCACGCGGGTGGACGCCGGTGTGAACGGCTCTGTCTTCGTGCGCATTAGCCGCGTGGGTGTGGATCTTGAGCGGGTGGTCGCAGATGCGTTGCGGGAGGCACGGCGGTCCCGGTCACCGAATGCGCGGCATTGCATCCGCATCATGCCCGTGTACAACACCTGTTATGCCAAGCCGGAGGACGCGGCAAGGGCAGCAGTGGAGGTAGTGCGCGAGCATTTTCCGACGGTGACCGAGAGGGAGGGGGTGTCGTATGCGATCTCGTTCAAGGCGCGCATGAATACGGGGGCAAGGAGGGAGGAATTTATCACAGAGATTGCGAAGGCGATTGATGGCGTGGAGCCAAGGTATAAGGTAGATTTGACCAAGCCGGACGTGACACTGATTGTGGAAGTGCTGAAGACCTCATGTTGTATTGGGGCGTTCAGAGAGTTTTATCAGCTTGCAAAGATGAATTTGCGAGAGGCTGCGTGTCCTTCCGTGAAGAAAAATGGTGTAGGTGCTGAGAAGGAAGGGGGCAGAGCAAAGGTAACGGAAGTATCAGCAGATCCAGCGACAGGAGAGAGCAAAGCAGGTAGCACAGGTGATGAGAAGAACGAAGATGCAACGGTGGAGAAAGGCATCTTAGAAACACGTGCAAACCCTGCGATGTGTTCCGCGCCAGTCCTGGAGACTCCATCCACTATGATGGCTGCTGCTGACAAGGTCATTGGCGAAGCTGGGGTCGTACTGGCCGCAATGCAAGAGAGTGCCGATGTGGAGAAGGCGGCCTCGGCAGACACACAAGCCGACGAAAAGCCAGATGTTCCTGACGAAGCGTCGTCAATGTCATAACCTCAGTATTATGTCCAGGTGCATACGTAAACCTATTTTCAGTCTCTTACTTTCGACCTGGCTACTGACAGTTCAAGGCGCATCAAACAACTTATTGCCCATGTTTTGCAGATTCCGTCGTAACTGACAATTAAAACTCCTCTGCAGCCCTTCATCCCAGAGTTGCAGCCGAGTCCGAGGGTTTAACGAGACAACGGTTGGGCTCCTTGGTTTCTTGCCGGGCCAGCTTCGATCCCGACGCGGCCTCACGGCATTTCCACTCACCAAGCGATATCACGCGCCTCTTCAGTCATTCGTCACGCACCTGCTCACACGGCTACGCTTAGCACGGCGCTCGTGCGTCTGCGTGCAGCCGCACACCAAGCGCATTCGTACGCGTGCATCATTTAGCTCGGCACGGGCCAGCGTACAGCGTCACTGTGACGCCCCGCGGTGCGCGGTGCGCGAGTGGACCGTATAGGAATGGATTAGGCAAGGCTATTGTTTTGCCGCTACAGGCACGCATGCTGTAGCAAAGTGTTCCTGCTCCGTGCAAGTTGGAGTACGCGGGGCATTGGTACATGTGATGCAGCAGTCTGGGTGAATGTTCTCTTCAAGCGCTCGCTTCTATCAGCGATGAGTCATTGAGACGTCGCACTGACAACATCATCATATGGCCGGTGCAGCGTCTACCCGACACGTACGCTGCACCAGACCACACCATCCGGCACTGTAGACGCCTTGACGACTCCAACTCACGTGCAACCGTTGCTATCTCCCGCCCGAATGTCCCTACGGCGCCGGGCCCCGACTGCCGAGCTGCCGCATCCTCACAGTGTCCGAGTACGCCCGCATGTGATCGGCATCACGCGTTGCGATGCGATGAGACTACCCGCACACACGATGTGACTTTATCGCTTCTGTACCTGCCACGCTTGATATCCCATCATCCGGCCGCCCAGATATGCCCTTCCCTCCGTCCCAACACTCTCAACGCCCTGCATCTCCTCCCTCAGACTTTTCCGGTACAGAGTGTAATGTCTATTGGACATCTGGTCTCGTATGAAGTCAAATTTCGTGGAGATATTAAAGTATGAAGGAGACTTCCTCCTTGCTGTCCGTGACATCTACTCGAAGGTCTTTAAGTTCTCTATTCTGGCAAAGTGAGCTGTAGAAATACTCAGCGAACTTTTTGCGCAGTCAGAGTTGTAGTGCATCGGAGTACGCTACCATTTGTTTTGATATCATAGAAGGGGGTGAGGTAAATTACATTTACAACAACGAGCATATTCACACTACGTATTATATATATTACACACTCTTTCGGTGGAGGGTAGGCTTCATATGAGGCTAGAGTTGACGTCCTATGAAGCAAAACCCAATGTCCAACAGACACTAGCCCCACGCACTCCATTTCCCCGTCCTCCCTGTTGAAATAGAAAGAAAAGTCTTTTAGTGATTCGACTCGTCACGCATATGCGTACCAAATTACTCACCCTACTAGGCATCCCTTGTTATGCTACGTTACAAGATAGGTTACGTGCTGGGTTGATACAGTTTACGTAGATAACTTGAGAATACTGAAGAGTCAATCTCAAACTCCGCTGTGAGAGTTAGGGAATTACTACAGCACACAGTATGTGAAAGACGGAAGTTCTTTCCACTACTCGTAAACGAACTCCCGGCATCATCGAACAAAGCAAACCAATTCTATGATCATCCCCGAGAGGCAGACGTGCGTCCCTACAAGGCAATTCCGTCATCAACTTTCCTACTCTTCAGATCCCTCTATTCGCCCCTTTATAACCCTCAAGTTCATCCTCTCTCGTACTGGTGTGTTTCAAAACCCCATCTATGTCAGGCAATAACTTATGCATGATATAGTGCTAAACTTTGCGCAATAAGTATACCATACCCCCTGTATTTGTCTGCAATCGGATGAAAACTGAAGATCTTCAAAATCTTCTTAGGCGGACATCATCCATTTAGTGTACCTTATGAAGCGGCGGAGCAGTTCTATTTAAAAGTCAGGAGCAGTCCAGATATGGCAAAAAAGGCTACTAAGGGGCCTGGAATAAATATAGCACATTTTGCAGTCAAGCTGCTCTGTTGCAGACTTTCTATCAGTTCTAGTAGTCAATCTTTCTAATTGGCCTTCCAAGCATCTGTACGCAATGCCTCAGCATACATTTGATGGAGCTATCAATAAAGAACGTGATCGAACCGCACTATTGTTCTAAAATACACTCACGTAAATCTTTGAGATTAGAAAACTGCCTGGAATTGTCATTTACACAACATGCTAGAACGTCTCAAATGTGTTCAATAGGATCCTAATTTGGACTCTTGTCTGTCCATTGTTATTAACATTCTGCAGTAGGTTGAGGATGTTCTATGGAAAAGAAAACAGATACATCGACTAATTTGTTAAGGAGCGCCATTAGTTCAAGTGCGCTATACTTATTGCGCACACTGTAATATAGCCGTCTGCCGCTATTCGCGCGTAACTACCGGGCCTCATGCTGGCGCAGCCCCAACAGTGCCTCCCCCGTCGGCTGCTTGTTCTTGCCCACATACCACAGCGCCAACCACAGCGCCACCAAATGCCCCTGTCCCACGCATACTCCAGGCAAGCCACCAAGTCACCGTCTGCTACTCAAGCATCTCCACGAATCTCCAGGCCATCTCCACCCCCCTCAGTTCCTCGCTCACACCAGCCTCCGCCGCGCCCCTCCGTACCTCCCGCAACCCTCCTCCGCTACGCAACCCCCCTCCCAAGTGAATGCCTCGGTCCTTACGCAACGCCCCCGTGCAGAGACCACGCGCGCGCACGCGCGCCGTAACCATGATTACCGGAGCTGTTGCTCCCACTTCTCACCCCTCAGGATCTTTACCCGTCCCGAGTCACCCGCTTCTCCACCGACGCTGCAACTCCACCTTGATGATCGATAGAACCCCCTCCGCCCCCCATCCCCACTCTCTGATCCCCATCCCCACTCTCTGATTCC
>JAUKWC010091377.1:0-27543 GCA_032356245.1 Endocladia muricata
CCCCCCCAAACAAACCACACTATTCCAGCACCTCCCCCCCAAACGCGCTCCCTACTCTTCCTGGCTGCATGCTCAATCATCGTCCTCAGCAACAACAACAACAACAATCCCCCATATCCACCTCCCCTCGCCTCTACCAAGTGTTCCGCACAAATATCTGCTTTTGCAGCTTCCACATGCATGCGTGATGGCATCGCTGGAGTGGCTTGGCGAGCCCCTATTGGGTCCTGTAATCACTAGAGCTGTAAGTTCGCCGTACTAAGAGGGTCCGCCCTCACGTCAGCGGCCACCATGGCATGCTTTCTGGTGGGCTGGCCATTGCCTGCCACTCTCAAGTGCACTTCGTGTTACCCGCAGGTGACATTGATTTCACTGAAACACTCCTACTGTGCTGTCGGCTGTCTCATCCTTCCAGGCCCCCTAGTCTCTGCTGGCGCAGCTCCCCCACACCGTAATTGCGCAGAGGGCAGTGGGCATAATGGGTCACGAGCTCATCACCAACAACCAAGCCAGGCCCTAGACGACAAGGACATACTGCTGGAATGCTGCCACCGCGCTGTAGGGTCACCCTCAAAATAAATGGTTTCACGGGTCCGACGTTACCTGTCAGTGGTTCCTGTCGCGCTGTGCAGTCCATTTTAGGGAGATATAGACACTTCACTACAGTCTAGAAACATCCAGAGCTAAAGAGTCAACTTTCATTGCTAGTCTTGCTGGCGTGTCGTCAGCTCGAGGTGTGGTGTTGAATCTCGAAGGCGAACGTGTACAGACAGTAGTGTCGGCAAATAAAGCGACAGTTGCTGGTTTGTAGCCACATGGGACGCATCCTGCGGGTCAGTACTATGCTAATTTATTCACCTGGCTGGCACTTCCGCAAACGCTTCCAGCTCACCATTCCGAACTGCGTTGATTGGTTTAAATTGCAACTCTCAACGTAATTGGATTGTTTTCGTCACCATAAACACCACTCTGGCACGCAATGGCTCTCTTCGACCTCCATCCCGCACAACTTTTAATACTAAATACTGGCCAATCTCCCTGATTCCGCCTCCGTGTCTCCTTTATCATAACTCCCTAAGCAGGTGAAGCGTTGATTCTCAGTTCTCTATGGGCCTCCCCATCTGCTTATCAGAATTTAATACTGCATATACTTGCAGAACTTGTTCCAAACGTTTACTTTACGAAGGAAATGCTCCATGTGCCCCTTCACTTACTCTTTCCCCCCAAGTGGGTACTATGGTCCTGTTGTGTACAAACCCCACTTGTCAAATTGTACCCCTACACCATTCGCATCAGTACCTGGCGGGAATGCAGCCCAGGACTCACCACTGTCAGCTTCGTCAGTTTACATTGTTGCACGTCTCTATATCAGCCTGTCAAAATATATTTACAGAGCCCTCATTCGTCGTGCGCCCCCTCTCTGGCCTCAAGGCATGCTGCCGTCAGCATGATGTAGTGCGCCTGTAACGCGGCCTACAACATCTGAATCCCCAGTTTTTTAACTTGTTTGAAGGTCACGAATACTGTACA
This sequence comes from Endocladia muricata, assembly GCA_032356245.1. Classification (NCBI taxonomy): domain Eukaryota; phylum Rhodophyta; class Florideophyceae; order Gigartinales; family Endocladiaceae; genus Endocladia; species Endocladia muricata. The sequence continues at coordinate 1,531 of JAUKWC010091377.1, forward strand.
CGATGTAGCACGGGGCACAAAACAGTTTGTCTTGCTGCTGACGCCTCCTTTTCTTTGTCGCCGCCATAGGCCCATGTGTCTGAGCCGCCCTGAGCCGCCTTACAGCAAAACAAAATAATTTCCTTCATTCAATACGTAGTTTGTGTCTGAGCCAGAGCTGTGCATTCGGCAACATGCAAAATTGCTGCCGTCTGAAAGAACTCAATATCGCACCAGCTTTGACGTACTCAGTTTTCGGACAGAAGCATATGTACATACAAATAGGATCAAATATATTTAATGATTCTTCCGTAGTCGGGTTTTGAAACGTTGCTGCACTGAGCGGTTTTTTTCAAGTAGAGGATAGTATACACCTCGAAGTGTTCATGCGCGCAACCGTTTCGCAAATGATAGATTCTGTCAGACACTTGAAATAGGAAGGGTTGGCACATCGCCGAATCCAGATGCAAAACCTCCGCTTCTCATCACTTGATGAGCTCAAAATTGGATGCACATCGCCACTCACCCATGCAGGAGCCACGTGTATTGTTCTCAATATACAATGAACAGGAAATGGTCATATGCACGGCGCTTCAACAAAAAACAATGGCCAGAACATGTCTTCCGAGATTTTTTTCGCCCACAATTGACCTCCACTTAAGTTCGCTTCGCTTTATAAAGTTGCGTCGATTTCAGTACCTTGTTCCTATACGATTATCTACCCACCTCAATCGCACCATTGTGTCTTTGCTTGCACTTGTTGTGCCAGTGCGAGTAACCTGTCGTGTTCGTTTGGGTTTTCAGAAATGTGCAACTGCTTGTATTTTCCGGAAGAGTATGCAGATATTACTTCAGACACAGCGAGAGGTGATGGCAGGATCAATTGGTACTCCAAAGTTTCTAGACTCATGAGGAGTGTTTTCTTGTGTTACCACGAAGTTCAGCAGAGTCTCGCGTTTCGATGTAACGCAAGTAAGAAAACATCTGAATATGCTTCCGTAATTCTACAGGTAGAATGACTTTCGGAGGCGTACGGGGGCGCAAGACTGCGTAGATAAAAACCACAAACAGTGGTGAAGGAATAAACTCGACATGCCCCTGCAGCGATCTCGAGCCGAAAGCTTTTCGTTCTCTAGTGTCTAAACGGACGTTGGATTTTGCCTCATATGAGACCAACTGACCACCGCAAAAGTATGTAAAATATATATAATCCGTATGGTGAATATGCCAGTTGTTGTACGTGTAATTCGCCTCACCCCCTTCTATGATGTGAAAACAAAGGATAGCATACTCCGTTTGACTACAAGTCCGACTGTGCAATATGTACGGCGAGTTTTACTACAGCTTCACTCTGCCAGAATAGAGTACTCAAAGACCTTCAAGTAGATATTGAGAACAGCGAAATTGGACGTCGCCTTCACCCTCTCATATCTCCGCAAATTTTGATCTCATATGAGGGCAAATGTGCAATAGACACTAGCTAGACAATTCTGTTTCAGAGATCACGTTTCAAATCAGAGCCCGACCCTTACTTGACTGCCAGATTGCAGTCAGAATGTGCTGTCTGCCACGTCGCACTTCAGTCACTGGTGTATGTCAGTTAGATCAGCAAAGAAAACCACGACCCATATTTCAATACCGTACTTACTGTACTACAGTTAAAATTGTGTTTGGAAACACAATCGTGATCTAGCCACGTCATCGTCCAATTCGCACTTTAAGGACATCGTAAAATCAGCTCTCATACAAGCTCTGTCATTTCGTGATGAAAAATCCTAGCTGAGGAGAGTCTCCTACTCACATTGCAATTCCGATGCGTATTGTCGTGAGAGATGAGTTCCGATGCGGATCAATAAGTTTCATGCTGGTACTTCCTGCGGGGCGATAGTGAACCCAATAAAAGTACATTCATGTTCTCAAAACGTCAAAATGACATTAGAGCGCCCTTGAAACTAAATCACTGCTGCCCAATCATAGAATTTTTAATATCATAGTAATAGCCAAACCATTAAAAACATTGCGGAGTACTCCCTATCGGCTACACTGTACATTCGAATCACTTTTCTGCAAAACTTGGCAACAGTTATACAATAATGTTTTCATATGTCTCCAACAATCAATTTGATCATCAGAATTTCTGGCCAACAGGTTCTACTTTAACAACCCCAACATGGTTATCTATTCCTATCAGGTAGCAGATAGGGCCACTTTTGATTCATATTTCGGTTTCGATGGACCCCAACGTTACTGTACCAAACCAATAAATTTAGAGGGCATATTGCCACGTAGAAAGGCCCCCTAATATTTGTGGAGCTTTCCAGTTATTTATATAACCTGGTGGCGGAGAAGCAAACCGGAACGTAGTTGCTTGGGTCTGGCGTTACCGTCCAAGCTTGAATTGGCGACGATGCAGTAGAATGCAAACGTGCGTTCAGGTTGATGTTGGTAGAAAACGTCGCAAATAGATTAACGATTGGCCGGGTCAAGTGTCAAACCTTCATCTAGGAAATGGCCCAGCTGAAAACGTACAGTTTTCGAATCTATCAGTCCATACTGTGAAATCATTGTCGTAATCGTGCTGCAGTAATTCAGGAATCAGGCAGCAGGTACACTTTATCTCATGGTTCCGAAGGGAATGTTTGGCCCGAGGGTTCACATCACGTTGCAAGCGAAGCAAGGCGTGCTACGGGCTTAAACCTTCTGATATCACGTGAATGCAACAGGTAATAAGATAAATGTTAATCAGGTGTGAGGGGCGCATGTCGATGCATAGTGAGCCGTTAACGTAAACTATAAATTTTCATTTTGCTACTAATTCTGATAGAGTTCGGACACACGATCTTTCCGTCGCGAAATGACTTTCCATAGTCAGGCGACAGAGACTTACATGTATTCAAAACGTAAGGGAGAAACCTCAGAAACTGGTGCAGCCAGGACTGGGCCTAAGGCTCAAGTTTATATCTTTCCCACTGACTCCCCACTCGCTCTCCATACATTGCGAACTCTTCGGTTCTGCTCTTCCCCTTTCTACTCCAGCTCACATACCAGTGGCAACTGCTCTCGTCTCTGAAGGATCGTATCGTGGATTCTTGCGTTATCGATCATGCAATCAGCCGCCCACTTCCTCCGCTCACCTGGTCAAATAATGTCACGAAACCACTATCGCGCAATCATTCTCTTCAGAACGATGCTTGTGACGATAGACGTGCTAAAAGCAAGCAACTGTTAGTAACGATGCGAGAGGACTCTATATCAACTCTACGAAAAATGTTCGCAGAAATTTCATCCACCACATTTGTGCAGACTGTAGCCTCCTACTCTCCGACGAACCGAGATTAGCTACAGTCTGACACAAGATGATTTTTTCTTCGAGATTTCAAGAATGTTCCTTTTCCATGTAGATACAAGGCCTGATCAAAACCGCAACTAATACTCGACCTAATTCAGGAATTACGCCGAGAACAATTCTGCGATGAGTTCGTGAGAAATTCCTTGCCGTAGCTGCAAAATTGTTCGTCGGGTTTTTTATTGTAAACGCTATAAATTGAGATTTCGCCTCGAAGCTTATACTCAACGCCGAGAGTATGACCTGAACTTTTCTCTAACCGAATCAGTCGTCTACAGTATATGCAGACCAGCTATCGTGATGAGTGACAGGCAGCGGGTGTATACGCAAAAAGCGAGTAGTGGACGAGTGAACGAGTCCAGGGTTGCGCTACGTCCTAAGTCGTGCCTTGCGAAACGCCTCAAGATAGGCGCTAGCAGCGGCTGCCTTTTCCACAACGTACGGATCTTCCGCGGTTGAGCAGCACTAATGGCGATTTACTTCGGTTTTTTCTGCTACCACTATTTTCAGCAGGAGATGAAGTCGAGGAACGGGGCATGACTTCAGATAGTTTTATAACGATCAGCGATGGATAGGGTGGGTGTCTGGGAAGTGAGGAAGAAAGTCTGTTGAGCAGAATGGGTTGTTCGTATATCAGCATTGAAAGATCGTCGTTGAGTATATTGTAAAAGCATACTTCCTTACCGTTACTTGCATGTGCAGATTGCAGAAATGTGTAACATTCTACATATAGTGTGTGTACTGCAAAATTCAGTGGTTGTATTCCTCCTGTCTATTGGACATTTGGCCTCATACGAGGGCAACTTTCAAGTCGAAATATTAAATCATTAGGGTTTTTTTTTTAACTTCTTCTTTTTGCCCAAGCGACGCCCCGTAGTGTCGACAGTTCGGACAGGCTGGAGCTGTCCAACTTCACCGACAACAGGAGCGAGAATTCCATAGAATATCCCGAAGAGTCCTCAATTTTCAAAAACCATGTCCCCCACTTCCGACCACCACCGCATCGTTGGATCGCAAGTTCATACTCGTGCCAGCCTTGTAACCTCCGACTCCAAGTGTCGGCAGATGTATGGTGCTAGCCGGAAAGTCAAGAAAGTCTCTGGAACCGTCAGAGATGTCAATAAGTCCAGGGCCAATGGCAGAAATGTCATTGATGTCAATGTCAGCTGACAGCTTGCCGATGGTATCAAGGTAACGTCGCTGCGACTGAAAAACATCGAGGCAGGAGAGAGTCCGGAAAATGACACTGGAACAGGAATCCTGATTGTTCCTGAGAGCTCTGGGCAAAGAGGGAATGTGACAAACAGTTCCAAATCTAGTATTGACATCGACCTCGCCAGACCTACGAATGGAGAAAGTCACGATGTCACGAGGAGCACAAGTCAAGATACATCTGGCCCAGTCGTTGAAGTCAATGGGACAGTGTTGGCTCGTGCCCAAGTCACAATGTATATGAATGGATTCATCTGTACGAGGTCCTGGAAAGTCATTAGTTCTATCGACGCGACTGTATCTGAAAGCTCCCACCATGTATCATTGAATCCATTACACTACTTCATGTCGATTTTTTCGCAGCATCATTTGAACAGCATGGTTGTGTGGACAAATAGGGAATTGGAAAGCAATTATTTCGAGACAACAAGCAAAGGTGAAAGTTCACGTCTTTTTGAGATTCTGGTCCCGATGACAATAGGCCAGTTCGGCAATCGTCGCGCATTGTGGAGCGACATGACGAGCAGCAAGCACTTTACAGCTGCGCGTTTTGGAGGCATAATGCCTTGTAATCGGTTCGAGCAGCTCCGCACCTGCATTCCATTTATCGCAGCCGGAAGCAGCGCTGAGATCATGGGTCTGAGATGGAACCTGATTATACTTCTGTCGATGAAATTAATGATCATTTGGCCACAAACTTCAAGCTGTCCCGGTGCCTATGCGTGGATGAGAGTATGCCAAGGTGGTACTGACCAGAGGGGAGCTGTATTTCTATTGGCATTCTACGATTCATGCCACTCGATTGCAAGCAGGAAAGTGGGTATGAAATCAAGTCAGCATCCTGCAGTGTTAGTGGCTCCATGACTCGTCTCGAGCAGACATTCTCAGCAGTTGATAATGTCCATCAGTAATTCGAGACCAGCTATAACCACGGAACATCCGCGTTCCTCAGACTGTTTGAACCGTGGTTTCACACGGGCAGAGTTATCTCTGCTGACTAGAACTTCGTATCGGTTGAGATAGCTACAGTGCTTCTTGATAACGGCGCGAAGTCTACTGGTGGTCCCAAGACAGCCAGAAAGGGATATCCTGTGGCATACATTCCAGGACTGGAAATAGCTGACGAGGATTCTCACGTTATGGTTGTCACGAACAAGCCCTAGCTCATGGCCGTCATGTGGGTTGACCAGGATATACGCCCATTCACCAGCTCTACCGGGATAAACTCGCCCGGCGCCAACATATACCGTGAGAGTTAGAGGTCCCGTGACGGAAACGCTCGCCTCGAAAGCATTGAGATTACCATTCCGAAAGTATTTGAGAACTACTTCGTAACACGCTCCTATGTTGACAAGCACAGCCGCTGCGGTCAGGGTGACCGTGGGCTGGAAAAGAAGATCTAGGTCAAAGATTGGGCGATGAGGGAGAACATCTCTCTACAGGCTATCTGCATCGTCGAATCCTGGAAAATCCACTCGGGATACAGAAAAAGTTGGGTATTGACTCCGGACGATTTGAACTCCCAATTGGCAGATGGACTAGTCTGGAATGGTTTGGACGACGCTTTTCAGGCTCGCAGGAGGTCTGCAGCTGAAACCCCGAGCGAAAACATGGACTTTCACAGTATGTTTGGGGTCCACCGAACCACTACGGAGCGCAGACATCTGTTGTAGGACGGAACATCATCCATTGAGACTGATTAACGTTGCTGCTCTTTCTGTGAGCATACATATAAATCGGAATTAATATGTTCAGGATGTTCCCGAAATGTTCGCCGAGAAGCTCATATTTATCATCCTGAAACTGGCAGGGACGGCTTTGAGAAACATGCCTGGGAGGTCCATCGTTTCGAATATGAAGGAAATGAGGAGTCTTATTTAAATTGTTTCAGTAATTTGGGAAGTAAAGTCTGAATATCATATTGGTGAGCTGTCCTGGTTGACATCGTACTTGTCACTTCTGAATATGTACAAACGTTAAACAATCTTCTTCGGACCCAATAGCTCTATTGGCGTCATGAGCCTTGCTCGATTTCGTTGTATTGCTATGGAATACCCCTTTATAAGTTGTCACCATATGTTCTCTTCAGTTGAAGTGGACTCTTTGCAAGAATCCTGAAAGACAACTACTTCGGAACCTGTCGAGTCCTCAGAGAGGAATTCGAAGCACAAAGGAGCGTGGCCAGAATCAAACTCGTGGACGAGTGCTTTCCGAGTGGCCCGCAGACCCCTGGGCTAACTCGTTGCAGTTAAAAACAGTTGTAGAAGTTTTTCTAGTTGAACGCGAAATGAGCACAAGGTGGATAGTAGAGGTCATGCACTGTTAAAATCTGATGAACAAGCGAAGGTTCTCTTTTTTTAGTACAGTCATGATTTTGGCCTCATATGAGGCTAGAGTTGACCTCATATGAGGCAAAAGTCGCTGTCCAATAAACACTAGACCTGTGCGCGCATAATTTTACGAATATATTCTTTTTCTTTTGTAGTTTATGGGAGCCGAGGAAACTATCTACCATTGATTTCCATCAGCGATAATCGTTGATGCGACTCGGAGCAATATCCCTGCGAAGAATGAACTATTGAAACCATTCTTTCTTTTTCTACACGGGTTCCCAACTATCAACCAGAGGTACTCTTCGAAGTTGTCAGTACCAGATAGGAAGCTGCAGAACACTAGCATGCATTTGTGCATCCTACATGCCAAATCGGAAGATGACTTGCAAATGTTAGGCATCCTTGGGATCGACGAGGAGCAATCCAGAAGGTTCTGATTCTGGCTTCACAAATCCATCCGGGACGCCAAAAATTAAAGAACTATCACTGACAGTCAGCTTTTGCATACTGCAAGGTATTAAAATGAAGGTTCAACGAAGACGAAATCGGGTAGATATATGAGGTATTGGTAGAGGACATGGCATAATAGCGGTACACGGGTCTGAGCTGAGCTATGTCGGCGGAAGATTGGTGAAGATGTCAGTTTGAAGTTCTGAAAACAAGTACAAGATGACCACATTAGGCAAAAGCAGTAACGAATACACAATGTCACACGATTCACCCAAACTAGCACCTGGTCACTTCTATCTACAACATGAGGCCAGAGAAAACTATCCGGAACTGTTCTGCGCATGCCCACGCATGGATAGAAGCGGGTTTCGCCAAGCTGCCAGATCTAGTTACAACGAAACGGAAGTGCTCCCAAAGGATTGGTTTGATTCCTCAGGTGATTATTCATCATGTCGTCTGCGTATCTAGAAATGAATGCGGACCTCCACTGAATGTAGTAGCCAAGGAGATGTTCTGCCCATGGAACACTTCTTGGAATGCCATGAAGTGCTAACTTCCGCAGCAGTCCGAAATGTGGAGGTCTTAAAGTATGGCGGGGTTTTCGCAAAAACGTAGGGTTCCACCACACAACCGTTTTGAAATGCCGCATCGAGTGACTGTTCCGAACCACTACTTGCATTTCATTTCCTATTAGTACATCCACGTTTGCCTGCGAAAGGAGCAGTACGATGGAGTCCCGCATCTCACATGTAGTATTCCGCTGGCGCACGATAATTTGTAGCCTGTCTCACACGGATAAGCCTATATCTGACCCTCTATTCCCTGCATTGCACTAGAAGTCATTGCACAGAACTGCCGAGAATACTGCTGCGCGTACCGTGCGCCATATGAGACTGTACGAAATTGAGACATATTCTCGGTGATTTTTAGCTGCACTAGCTTATTCAGCATTGTATGGGCACCATGTAGCGAGAGATAAAATATGGAAGTACGCCTGGACTTCTGAGACTTTATCAATAACGCAGTGTAGCACAAGTAATGAAACTTTTGTGACCTTCGGGGGAAATCGCAGATTGCACAAGGTGTGGTTTATAGCGTCAGTTTAATGCGTGGCAAGAGTAAGGCATTCACATGTATGGCAAGTCTGAAACATACTGTTTCTGTTATTCGGATTGCGCTCGCGTAGAAGCGGCCCCCTAGTGCACTGTCCGGTCACCGAGCAATGATTCGCGAACGATCCTAGAGATATAGGACTGCACGGTTCACGACGAGATATTATCGGTTGCAGCTCAATGATGAGGCCTATATTCTCGTCAGTATTGTTCGAGATGGAGTAATGTGTATCGTACAATGTACTGCTGGGTGTCCTCGGAAGCACAAGGGAAGAGCAGGATCCAATGCTTTACTCCACCTTTTCTGTACCCATACTATAAATCACCCTAATAGGACGAGAGGCGTAGACTTCCACCGGGACATACTTCTGGGCTCTGTCACACGAAGCGTTGGAACAAAGTAAACTGCGACTCGACGTCAAAACGAGGCCATGGAGATGTATTTCCGGAGCTTCAAAACTAAGCCATTTTTAAGACTAATGCGGCGGCAGTGATGACACGGCTTGGAATGTGTTCATCAGAGAATATGCTAGCAAATGGATGTGGTTTCTCGCAATCAATTTTGCACATCGCTCTACTAATGTGAAAATACATCTGCACACGTCAGACTCTGTCACTAGTACCGGCTCCTTGGTCTATACTTACGTTACTATTCAAAGTTATCTTTTTGCTACAGTAGTCCTAATATCGCGTAATTTGGCTCGAATCATTTTTGCGTCCGAGCCGAAGATTTTCGCAGCCATCAGAATCTAGGTTACTCGCCGAAACTGGTTCTCACAGAAGTATTTACTGTTTCGGATTGTTTCACTTAACGTAATTGAAGGGCCACTGTGTACAGCCACCTAATCCATGTCAGTGCTCCTCGGAATGGCGATCAAACCCTCTAGGTCGTCGGAGTCAAAATGAATATCTCTCAGACGTAGTTAGCGTGCCGTCGTATTCCCGCCGTGAGCTGTAAGGTATAAAACGTCTAAGTATCGCTGCCATAATTCAGAGAAATACTTTTCTTATGCTGTGCCGCCACCTACTGGTAGAATGGCGCGGGGAGAACAGATGCTATCAACTTCCTCCATCTTTGCCGTACCCGTGCTGCAGCTGATCCCCCCCGGACGGAATTTGCACTCGACCTGAGCTAGACAGTTCTTCCACGTATCACATGACGCGTAAAAGCAAAGCGAGGTAGGAATGGGCGTGAAGGAGGGGTTGTACGCTCGTAAACAGTGGCGTTCACAATTGAGTAGCGTTTAAGAAGGTCCGGGCGTCACTAATGACAGTACTTGGGATTCGTTCACGCGAAGAGAGATGAGCAGAGGGGTTTAGTTTTCCAGTCTCAATCTCGAACGTCTATCAACATTCGTATTTACATATGTTCAGATCCCAACCGCTATGAGTAGTGACATCCCCTCCGACCCGGAAATTCGTATGCTTCTCGAACGTGAAACTCTGGTATGGGAGCTCATTTGGAATTGCTCCTTTCTATGCGCCACATCAGGTGCGGCGAACCGTGCCCGTTCAACCTCCCGTGTCCTTCATACCGTTGCTGTTATTCCGCTACGACTCTCGTATCTACATGCTGCCATCCTTTACTCTCAGCTACGCACGCTCATCAGCACAGACAGTATCACTTATCTCCCCCGCGTTCGCATGACGAAAGATACCATCCTTAATTCCCACCCCTCGCCATTTCTCACAACTGCCGTACTTCCGAAATGATCAGAAATCTTTCTCTCGCACCATCCACCCTCAAATTGCTCACCTCCGCCATGAGACCGCAATCAGGGGCAGACTACATGCCACAGCCATAGTTGGCGGCGGGGGCGGCTGTAATCGGCCCCGAAATGAGCGCAAAACTCTCTGAACCGCAGTCTCCGCTGCGCCAATACCTGCGCCATGACAACTGTTGTCAAGGCGACCCTTCTTTCGCCCTCCCAGTACCACCAGACAGTTACGCAGGAGCTGATCCCGACGTCGTTGCCGTGCAGATAGGAGAGCGGCGGGTGTCCTGTCGCTTCATCTCGAAGGACGACTACTAGCGCATCGAGGTCAATGTGTATATTTTGCAGATCACGCAGCCGCAACACGTCCGTTGCAAAGTTATGGGTCCACCCATAGACGGCCTCCATGCCAATGCAGTTGAGTCCGGCGGCATGAGCGACTTTGGTGTCACGTCTCTCACCTTGCATCGCTGCAACAAGCTCCTGGTACCAGATACCGCTGACGATAGCACCGAAGATGGCCCTGTGTTCTACGATTGAGGCGGATGAGCTCTGGCTGACGACTTTCATCGCCACCAAGTCGTTCTCAGCCTAGAGGAAGCAAACGGGGGCTCGGCGCAGGCTGGCAATCGTCGTCACAAGCAGCTTGATTACCGAAAGAATGGACAAGACACGATGGACGCGAATATGAGGTTGGAGGCCTCTCAGCGCAACACCTTTTCCGAACCGTCCCACGTGAACATATCGTTTCTTCACACCCCGATGAATACTATCAAGTCGAAGAGCGCTCTCTCCGTTGGGACCGACATAGAACGGCTGGAACTGGCTCCGGTTGGAACTCAGAAAGCAATGACAAGGATCCTTTTGTTGCCAGCAACGGGCCAGTCAGCCTACCACCGCTATATGACTGTAGCCAAGATCTTCCTCTAGCACTCATGTTCCGTCAAAGTACTGTCAGACCTGCCCATCGACAGCTTGACGTTCCAGATGCTCAGCACCATGCATCTGGATGATGTCCATCTTTGGACCGACACCCCTACAGTGGTTCCTCTATTCATGACTCCCGCGTCGCGGCTTGGCAATAACCCGAACGTTTGTGGACAGTTTGACACTACGGCTTTTCAAAAGTAAGCTTATGTGACTTTCCAACGCTGCATAGACTTGTTGGGTAAACACTGAAAGCCCAAAGGACCTAGTTGCGCCGAATATCTCGAGCATGAAATTTCGCATTCCATGCTTGCCAGAACTGTCGTCGAAGACCTTTACATCAATGGGACGACCCTCGTTCTAACTAGGGAAAAGAACTCTCAGGAAGGTCCGGAAAGCCGCTGTGATGCCTGCACTAAGCCCTTTGCGAAAAAGGTAACTAAGCATACGACTCCCACGCTTAGAAAGAACACCGCCCCAGCCCGTGTAACGACCCCCGCTCCCACACCTTTCAGGCACTGCTATGCCGAGCATGTTGTTGTCTCTCACGGCGCTAGGCACGAGCATGGGGTCCCTGCACGGAGGGTCCCGAGATCCGAGGTTCCCAGCACAGCGCTGCTAGGAAGGAACGGCTACACCTTTGTCGGGGACAACGTCGGGACCTGGGGAGGTTGTGCACTGGGGAAAATCCACCAAGTTTACCGAGGCAGTGTGCCAGTCGAGAGGACGAGTCCCGGGGAAATGCAGAGCAGAGAAAGAGAATACGGATAAGACCATGGAGACCAAGGCGGCCTACAAGAACACCGGGCAGTCTCAACGTGCCTTGTAAAAGTTCGACGACACGGTTCCGAGCGAGCTGGCGGTCTGCATCAGCGACCTTATTTCCACTTTCTGTCAACGCATGGAAAGTTGGGGGATTTAGTGCGCCAATAGTTGGAAGTCGACCACTACGTCAGTATGAGGAGCGTGCTTGTAGACGGCCCTGAGTCGGGGCTGGAGTGGGTGTGGGCTCAGCTAAGGCGTGCGCAGCTCGAAGCATTGGCTGCTCAAGTTGATGGCACTCTCGGTCTGAGGAGGACATCAAGCAAACAGCTGTTCATGCCAAAGACAGCAGATCGATGTTTGCTGTCTATGTAGGCCAACCGGTGTCAATCGCCACACAACGAGCCTGAGGAGACGTTAGAGGCAGAGAGTCCAGACTTCTTTACCATCGTGAGCGAGGCGCTCAGCTTTTGTGTCTACGCTTGTGAGTGTTTGTACGTCCCAGCATACGGAGAGGAAAATGAGCAGTTAGCAGCTGCGGGTATGCTTAAGATGAACACGGTCGTGTGGCCGACCAACTATGTTTTCATTTTGCACGGGCATCCCACAACCTCCAGGACCCGGGGCAACGATAGCATGACAGAGTGTTTGACGGTATGGTATCGTGTGTTTTTCATGTCAAAAAGGAAGGGCATGCCGGCCCAGATATTTTACGCACTGCGAGGGCTACCGCCGTTTCCGGCCAGCAAAATGGTTTCTTGTAGTATTATGTAAAACAGTTGAGCTGAGGCGCCGGGCAGTGGGGACGACGCGGACCCAGCTAACTTTGCAGATCTAGATCCGGTTGGGAGTGCCGGAGGAGACAAAGACCGGTCTGAACATGTTTAGTTCGACTCCGACGAGCGCGAAAAATTGCTTCCCGTTCCGACAAGAAAAGAAGGCGAACATGCTGAGATCTGGTCATGTACAATAACATGACCACGTAATTGTGGAAACCGAAATATCAAAACGGACATCCCTGTACTTATGAATTCTCAGAAGAGCGCCTTCCAACCACCGGTATTAGCAAAATCGCCTAGTACAAATCTTCGCTCGTTTCCAAAATTGCCCACTTGTGTGTCTTTAGCGCTTGTTTGCAGCCCTGCGGTTGAATCTTATGATAAATTTATCATCCGCAGTCAGTGCCACCGTATCCCTGACGTTAGGAGAGCCCTTCTTCCAGCACCAGGTGGAACATGTACAACGCAGTTCCCAATATCTGCCACCTAATATTCCAGCCTCTACTTGTGACCGAGGCTCAGGCTGTTTTGACTTGCCTATGGCGTAGCACTATGCCAATGGATCTGCCTGCCGGGAGGTAGAGAGAGGCTGCTCCGATGGGACGATCTAGCAAAAGCACCGATGAGCAGCGAGATGCGGGCAATAGTGCCCAGGTTTCTGCTTTCGTTGTGACTGCACTGCGCAGCCAGGACAGTGCAAACCAGCGGCACCGAGCACGCAGGTTCAAGCAAGTTGTGTGGTCCCAGGAAACGCCGGTGCTGTCTTTGTTAGGTTTGAGAAGTGACTAGAGAAATCGTGCCAACATTTGGGCCTGCCACGGTGCTGCTAAACCACTCGTAATTTCGCCACGGTGTGCGTCCAACTAGTTATATAGCCATATATCTAGGATGCCCTATAATTGTAGCTTAAGCACGACCAGACTCAGCATCTAAGTCAGAACTATGTCCGCCCGGCGCACAAATATGTCTAGAACTGTCGCCTTTGGGTGATCGCACATCCTCTCAAAAGGAGAGCATACTTCTCGTGCGGCCTCGGGCCCTCCCAGTCTATAGAAGATGACACCGCTCTGCTCGCTGCCTCCGCTGCGACGTCTCTGACGAGGGTGGTGAATTTCGCCGTGGGAGGATCATAATTGCTCCCTCGTGAGCAGGTTGAGAAGCTTCAGGCGACGTTCGGATAGTATATTACTAAAATTATGACACAGAGGGAAGAGACAGATCGTTTGAAGGAACGGGCCAAAGACTACAAAGGAGAGTTTCTGCAAGCCGTTCAAGAGTATCTCGAGGTACATATGTCGAGGTGAGCAACACTCTCCAAGCTCATGCGGCGACAAGGCAAGTTACTTGGTGTCGAGGAAGTAGACGAGGGTGTACATACGGCCCATGACGTTACTGGAGGCCCCCAGCAGGCGAGATCACGTGCCGCAACTAGAGGTGGTCAGAGTTGGAAAGGTATGACACAACGGGGGGGGACATACATAGGTGTCGATTCGGCCATCGAGATACAGACCTCACATTGCTGCCGCCACGAGACTGGGGAGATTGACCCGATAAATTTTGTTTCAGCTCTTAACGGGACCGTTTGCATTGGACCATTTAGGGCTGGAGAGTTTTCGGCGTACGACTAGGGCGGGCTCGAGCCAATTCCACCGATGGACTTTCCCAACTATAAGGAATATTACACGTGTGCTTACCATGACAGGGGATGACTACGGTTGAAATGGTGTGTGCAGAGGTAGACACCGGGATTTGGTCATTTATAATGTCGGTGGCCGTATCCTGCGCCGTGTGCGAAAAAGGCTATTTCCACTCGCTACACTTGAAGTACAAGATTGAGCCAGACAGTCTCTTATATGATGAGCAAGCGGGATGGAAACATTGGTGACCATCCGTTGCGATGCTCTGGGTACTTCTCTTCGACGTCGCGGAAAACAAAGTTTGCCTCGAGTAGCGAGCGCGTAGAACGCTGGCCACAAGTACCCACAGCATACATGGCTGATGATTTCAGAGGGGGAGGGAGCTACTCAGGACAGCTTATGGTCGCAACTCAGTAGGGTTCGGGATCCGGCATACGGTGACTCCTTTATGCCAGATAAGTTCTGTGATCTAAAGGAGAGTGATCCCCCGTTCGGAAACCCTCTAGGATAACATATCGCTACCAAACTCTGAGCGTACCGACCTGAACTGGACCGGACGTCTACGTAAAGTTCTATCATTTTACGGGCTCGCCTGTAGACCTAATTGGCAGATGCTGTACACTATCTATAGAACACCGAGGGCCATAAAGGCCAACGTATTTTCAACTTGACTTTCTCCGGGTACTTATACTTTGCGACCCGGCAGAGAGTAGGACCCGTTCGCAGTGTTTTCTGCCACGTTGCTCCCCAAGACTTGTTTCCCTATAGTTGTACGGTTCAGGAGGCGTTGTCAGAATTCGAGAACGACGGAATAGAGCGGTCTCGTGAGGAGAGTGATGGGAGTCTCATAGCAGAGGTCTCACGAGTAGCCAGAAACATTATTAAGGTACGTTTAGAGAACTGATTACCTCGTGGCTATAAGAAGGACGTAGTTTTCGGAAAATATCTGGAGTGAGCCAGGCAATATTGCCGATCATTACGTTGCACACGGAGACGTCGGCGAAAGACCTTATGAACTTTGCACTGTCGCGATTGTTCTGACACAGATGCTGGCTACAGCTCCGGACTACTCCTCGCCCGCTTTCATCGGAGTCCAGAACCACTATCTGTCTGCGCACTGAACATAGAGGGAGTCGAAAACCGTACTTATATATTCGTAGCTCACTATTCATATTGTAGTTCTCTTTTGCTTAGTTCTAGTGCGGAGAGAATGCGGTGCACGCACGATCAAAAGGCTTAGTTAGAACTGGCCGTTTATCGGGATCATTCTAGAAACTATTCGTGTAGAAGTGATGGTACGGACAGTGGAGCTGAGTGGTGAAAGGGGGGATGTTAAAGTTCGACCGCACAAAGTGACATATATCAATGGTAGTAAAGGCCTCGCAGAGGCCAAACCAGGGAAAAACAGGAGGAGTTTGAAGCCCTCGTCGCTGCATCTCCGCCAGCGGGACACAATTTTCTGTACGGTTTACATTCCCACCTGTTCAGTACCGCATGAGGACGCATTTCAGCGTGTCATCGACAGCACCGATTGGGGCAATACGGTCTCTATGCCTGCCAAAGGCATACTCGGTAGGTTGCAAAGAGTCGCGGTTATGTATGTGGAAGAGAGCAAGAACCTTAGCCACCTATACAGTCTCTGTGTGTTCTTCTTCTTCAGCGACCACGAGCACAGAGTTGAATCGCTACAGTTTCGTCATGCTGGAGCTGCTACTTGCATAAACACAATGAGTCACTTGTTTCCGAATAGGGCTGGGTCGGATGGAATCAAGGCCCGGATTACAGCTATTGACGGATGTACAAAATTCTCCGACTACGTTACCACTTTTAAGATTAGTAATTCGACCATCAGCACAGATGTTGGCGGAATGTTCGTGCGAACATTTGGCGGGGATAAGCTCCACCAGGACAGTGGGGCCCTAGTCGTCGTACCAGAGGATAATGTCGATATAGATGTCGAAAGCTTCCCTGAGTTGTGAGTGGAGCATCGTCGCGGTGAGGTAGGCTTCTATGTTTCCGAGGAGCAGCATGGCAAGAGTTGTCGAGTGAGCAGGTTTATGGGGATACAGTCTGAAACTCTTTGTCATACGCCGCACCACGCTACCATCATTTAGATTTCTGTGCCAAGTTGTGATGCAACGCGAGAGTGAGACGAAGATGACTTTAAATCAAAGGGTATCAAGGTTTTCGGAGTGCTGGATTCGGCACGCGGTTTCATCCATTGCTGTTGGCCTCCATTTGAAGGTGCCGTGGGTGTCTTCATTGAATCTTGTGTGAGTATGCTCATTAACACCAATATCCACATGTTGTAGGCTTCCAAAGCTGCTGACGTCGTCTGCAAGATTCGCAACGAGATGGTCCTAAATCTCTTGAGCCGAGTCCGGTGGTGGTCCCCAGAGATGTGGAGCACGAAGGCTTTCAACTTATTGGCGTGCTCTTCAGGGTTGTGAACCTCGGCCAATCTCCACGGTTTGTCTCGGCCCTGTCTCCATCTGATTATTAAGCAATGTGAATACTAGGCGCCAATGGAAGTAAGGGGTGCGGAGTCAGCTTCATCGTAGCAACGATTTTTTATTTCTGTGAGAATGGGAAAGACCATGTTGGCGCAGTTATATTTTGCGGACCGCAGCATGCCACGCACTCCATCACTTGTCAAGGGTCAGTTCAGACAACTGCCATCTTCAAAAGCGGAGAAGTCGACGTGGAGCCCACGAAGTTAGAAGTCCATCTGAATGGAAGCTAGACTGGGTTGACTCGGCGAAGGAGAGTAGTGCGGGTGGTTCAAAACTGCTTCCAACTGTTGCCGGGGGGAGCTTCCCCTGTGTACAGAAGTGAGGGGTCGAGCGTAAGAAGCATATAGGTCTTAGTGAGCTTCGAGATTCCCGAGTGGAAGTTCTGCAGCTATTTGAAATTGAAAGCGGAGTGCACGTCGAGATGACAATTAGACGTAGGGAGGGAGCGCATTCGCAGGAACGGTCGCGGTCTCAGCACGCGGAACCTGGCGTGCGTTTAATGTGTCCGTGTGGTGGAAGCTCTTGCTGGAGCCGCCCCGCCGACCAAAGCATGAGCAGCGGCATCGACTTCGACGCCAAAGTCAGCTACTTTTCTGTGAAAATGGACGGTGGTCTGCACGGTGCGCGGTACCAGTAAGTGCGACATGATGAGATGATGTGGGACCTTTCCGCAACGGTTGCAGGTTAGGATGGTTTTCGTGCTTAAGCGAGTGCAGACAGGCACCCTGGCCTCTGATATGTCGCAAAAGTAGCTAGTGAGACATGGATGAGATTTCCAGAACCGATGTGAGGGGTCTGAGCATGTAAAGCTTACGAGGGCTTTTCGTACAACGGCGATAGCAGAGAGTGCACGGCAGATTATAATGTGAACGTTTTAGGCTCGAGTGCGCGAGTAGGCGAAGAAGGGGGAATTATTTAAAAGCACCTGACGCCAACGGCTGGGAAGAACGCGACAGAAAGATAGCCGATGAAGGTTCGCCGTGATTTTATGCAGCACCGGCTGAAAGTGCTAGTGAAGTTGAGAAGAGTGAGATGCGAGTGATAGGTAGCGAGGGCGCCTTTCTTAAGTTTGGTACGGAATTCGTCTGTATAGATCTCTAAAAAGCCTTCGAAGGAGTGGGTGTGCGACCTCCTGGTGTCCCAGATGACACCCTCGAGCTCGTGACCCACTACTTATGCTTCGAGGTTTGAACAAACTTGGCGGTGCACGTTAGTCCCCAGGAGATGCGGCAAGGGCTGCTTTCAAGTCTGCGGGTGTTCACCACAGGGGCTAGGGTAGCAAGGCTCTATGCTAGGTTGCACTACTTCCTTTCACAGAATGTAGAAAGGATCTGGAAGTAGGCGGCGCCGAAATCCATACCCCTACGGTCTAGCAAACGAGTTGGGAAGAAGCCAACATGATGTAGCTTCTTCTCGAAAACAGTGCGTGTGAAGGAGCATCACTCTTTCTAAGAGTCAATGCGGTCTCCGAAGGGCGATAATAAAACTGCGATCTCTTCACAGAGAGATGATCCCATCAACAGTGGGGGGGCTAGTAATCCTCTTTACTCCGCCGAGAGAAGCTGCAGTAGCTCGTATAAGAGGACGAGTTTTACTTGTGGTCGCCTTAGCATCCGGGTGGTACCAAATTGGGAGCATCGGAAGCGGAGGCGCTGGAGCCTGATCAGAAGGCACGTTGTCCTCGTAGGAGACGGGAGGCTCTCCAGTGGTAAACCTTGCAAAGAAGTACGGACGAGCTCGGCCGGTCACAATACTTGAA
The DNA here is from genome assembly GCA_032356245.1 of Endocladia muricata. Taxonomy (NCBI): domain Eukaryota; phylum Rhodophyta; class Florideophyceae; order Gigartinales; family Endocladiaceae; genus Endocladia; species Endocladia muricata. The sequence goes on from JAUKWC010091377.1 coordinate 20,055, forward strand.
ACGGATGCTTTTCCTCGTATTTTCAAATGAAATACGCATTGGGAGACGAGTACTGACAGTGCCGAAGCTTGCAGCTCATATTGAACACGGGCAAAGATGACTGCAAGGAGAAGTGCTGCGGGTGCAGTGGGAGAACAGGGAGCTGTGAAGTGTTCCATTGAAAGAGTTGATGTCTGGCAGTTACTAAGTCCATGACGACAGGTCCGCTCACCAGCACTTTCGGGTGCAAAAAGCCGGTTACAGGTCCGATGTACGCAGGAGTCCTCACACTGGAAGACGGGCCATTCATTTGACAAACACGCACAGTCTTGGCTATGTGCCCAAGAGGCTATTATATATTTGCTGACGACTACTACAGCGACAGGTCGGAATCGTGGTGCGTTGATATTGTAATACCTATCATTAAAAAAATTCAAATTTTCCTACGGGCTACAGTAATCTCGGGGCATCGCAGCGAAAACACGGAGCATAAGAGTCGAGTACAGGCCCGACTTTTACCGCAGCAATGTTAGAGGTCACTTCGTCAGATCTGCGTAGCTACCCTGACGTCAACGAAAGTTACCAGGCGAGGAGTTATTTTTCCTCGTGCTGCGACGGCACGCGTAGGTAAGCAGCGCGACTTCGGTTCTGCATACGCATAAGAATAGAGAGGTAGAGTGGGATCTACAACCTTATCAGGACCATGCGACTACCCGATCCAAATAGGGGTCAGGCGGGATGCTTGGTCCGGTTGGTGAGTGGCCCGAGATGTATTTTCAGATGCGATGCGGGGAGTGTGGGTCGATGGAGGTGGAGAGGGCGACGGACTGGCAGTGATGGTGCGGTGTGGTGGTGCAAGGTGGAAGGGAGGATGCGCGGAATGCGTGGTTTGGCTAGGGAGTGGCGAGACATCGGAGGTCCGATGAGGTGTCGAGGGCGCAAGTAGCTGACACAGGAGAGAGGGTAGCAGACTGCAGGTGGTAGGGTGACGTGACAATGGGAGCATATGCCCGTCCAAATAGTCGCGAAGTAGTGCACACGTTGTACAGTAGCAGGGAACGTTCGTAAACCCGGACCGGATGTCCACCACGCGGAGTGGATGTCTGGTCTACACTTACTAGGCTCGGTGTTCAGCAGGACTGCGTTTAGAGCCGCAAAAAGTGCTGTCGTATCGCAGTAGAAGCGTAGATGACTTTCAAAAATCGCAGTACGCCACGCAGTATAACTGCACCGCGGGCTTCGGCAGGTCGTAATATACGGACTAGTATTACTACACCGGAGCTTCGGAGACGGTGGCACGCTCAGCAGTATCTCTAGACCTGGACATCTACCCTATAAAAGTCCAAGTCCAGCAGTCCCATTACTGGACGTCAACATGGTGCAAGTCCTGTATATATACTAGACTGGGAGCTGCAACATGCCTCGTAAGCCATGGGTGTTAGTACACCTTATAGTGCACCTAGTCAACGTCCCAATACATCTCCATGAACGCAAACGCGGCAGACTCCTACGATAGTGTAGGTTTGCAAAAGACTACTATCCCATCTCGACTCCTTCTTCAACTCCACTTCTCCAGAAATCTGCTTACGGAGAAGGTGATGAGCGATGGTCGACCGAACTGTCTACTGATATGAAAGGTAAGCTCTGATCATCAAAAATCATCTTTTTCGAAGAATGCTTTTCCCAACCCTGGCATGTGGAGTCACTGCTCTAGTGCTGATGGCCAAGAGATATGACACCGGTCGAAAGTCAACATTGAACCCAGAATAAATTGCAGGATCTAGTCTTGAATAAGAGTAGGACAAATTCTTGTACAGCAAGAAAAAAGAATCTGCGTACGGGTATGCTCCGTTTCTGTACTTTTAGCGGTATGCGTGTACGCACGCGGTAGTCTATTCGGGGCACAAAAGCACATACGGATCAAAACCGACTCTGAGATTAGGAACCATTCCGCAATAATACATCGAGTCATCAGGGATGAAGCAAAAGCCAGAGGAATCAGCTAGTCTTCAGGTTCGACGTTAAGTCCTTCGATGAGTTTTTCGTGCAAAAGAACGGGTGCAGTCAAGTGTACTATCCATTGCGCCGTATCATTTCCCTCATGGGAGGTGAGTTCTGGATTTGTACAAGCTTATACTCACTGATGCAATTCATAAACAAAACATTGCATCTTCATCGAACAATAGATGAGAACAACACCTCTACTTATCTCCTCGCGCCCTATTTTGGCCCACTCAGAAGCATCTTCGTTTCCACATCCATAGATCTCAAGCCAATTCAGTTCCTATGAGGCAATGCGAGAGCTTTCGGCTTGGAATTCCGTTTTTACAGAATTCACTGGCTCCAGCATCTCTGGTTTTGCAGACTCAATGGTTTCCAGAATAGTCGTGTTTCCACAATTTTCTAACGATTCCATTTGATAATTAGATAATGTACTCCCGCAGTGACTAGACAGTTAGTCTATGAAGACACAGTAACTTTGAGCGGACCATTTGACGCTGAGCAAACACTCGATGACAAGCAAGCATTCTTCACGTATTGCTCGACTCGTCGATGTGACGAGCGAATTTTGCGTAACGCTATACATCTAACGTCATATTCGAGTTCTGCCTCTCGAACTAAATGAACGCCACCATATAGTCCTTTTCGGAGAATCCATACCTCAAAGTGTGCACGCCTTGAAGGGGCTGCTTGAATCAGTCCCAACCACGGAAGAAGTGAAGTATTTAGGCTCCTCAGGAAGCGATTTGATAACATCGTGAGAATAGGACGTCATGAACCTGAGCACTCTTCCAGAAAAAAGACCGCGACTGGCCAGTTGAGTTTCATAACGTGTTGCTGGAACAATACCGTTTGTGCGTTGCAGCGATCAAATGATTCGGACAGCAACTGTCAAGATCGTCGTTATCGTTTCCGACCTCAGTCTTTGACCTTCCTTCTACGAGCAGATCTCCATATCCCAGGCTGATCATGGTGGACTATGTCGGTTGACAGGAGCAATCGTTTAGAACAATTGTTGTACTCTCGTATCACTCATAGTATCGTTTGCAGATCTGAAAGAAACACATGGTCCCCGACGAGGCGAAAAGTAACCTCGCCAAATCTTTGACCTGAACTTTCTTTCGCGACCCAAGGTCATCCTGAGAACAGCATGTGCATTTATTAGCCTGGAGATGGCATCGTTATAAGTTTCATATACTTGGAAGATGCTGGTCTTCATGTTCTCCAGAGAGGGATTCCTACCACAAGTTTTCCGCTTCAAAAGATGTCTAGCACCATTCTCAGGGTCTTCCTCGGTAGTGCGGGTCTACTAGAATTGAAATCTGCCAGCCACCAATACCGCTGGGTCTTCCAACTTGCTATTCCCACTCGTCGTGTTCAAATCGTTCTCAGGTACCCCCAGATCCGAAATATAGCGATTCTAGTATCTTGCTCTGCCCTGGCTGGTAGCACAAGCGAAATTCAACCCGGTCGCGAAACGTGGCTATGTTGTCGCTGCTGATGCGAAATCAATATGGGTACATTTATCTTCGTCGGGGGATACCCGTGTTCTAATTATTCAAATCGGTACCGATGTGCTGTCGTAGGTAACCGCAGCTACTCGACTGTTACCATTCTTGTTGAGTTTGTCGGTTCAAGGCGGCCGGTAATCACTTGTTTAATGTAACCGCATGTGTTGAGTTTGCATCCACTTGTTGGACTTTCGACCAAGTAATTCATAGTGTAGAATACCGGTAGACATATGGACACCCGTCAACATTTCCCGACTAGACATTCTGGCATCGATGAATATGTGTTGGGGTGAGTTGAAGTAATACTCAGGCGGCTACTAGTTTCGATGACAGGCCGATTGATCCAGTTGTATCTGACATGTACTATTTCAGCCCTAATTCGTCTCTGGTAAAGTCAGCGTATGTGTAGAACTAACCAAGTCGACAGAAAGGCATGATGTGGAGAGAACCACACAATATTGACCACTTTCTTCTTGCGACACTACCGCACCATGTACCAGATTTCTAAAATGATGCTTAACTACGAACTTCTGAACTGCAAGACGTCGCCGAGTTCCGAATTTGTATCTTCCGTCCGGAAACCTGTATTCAAATTCTCTGGTTGTTCATGTACGTGCCAAACGCAAGTAGCTTGACGAATTCCTCCGGGGAAAGAAGTCAGAGGGGATCAGGCGTGCATTCAAGACACTCTTGGATACAGTTTCGGCGCCTAAATTAGTGGCCTTCCGATACTTCGTCCAAATTAAACCATCCGGGCACAGCAAGTCCTCGATAGGAGTGCATGACCCTCATTTCGACTTCAAAGACCAGGCTATAAGTATCACGACGTGCAGTCTCTGCGTTACTGTGATTCTTATCGTCCGCAGAAGTGATGAAGTCCATGTCAACATCTAACTCGGAATTACTAGCCTGATTTCACCTCTAGAAAGTTGGAGCTGTAAGTGCATTTCTTGTTTCAGGAACAGATTCTGCACCCTATCTCTCGTTTCTGTTTTTCAACCATAGTATCACGGCCTCCAAGCCCTCGGCAAGATCGGAATTAATTTTGGACCCCGTCGTACCTCTGCCCTTGACTTTGAACATGTGGGCGTCTGTTACAGTTTATTACACTTCTCTGGCCTTCCAACCATCCCCATATGTTCGTTCACATTTATTACTAGCGGTTACAAGAGGAGAGCTAGTATGAGGCTCACCCCAAAAAACCAGAGTTCATTGTCCTCAATAATATACCGTCATCAGCAATTAGTTTTCACTTAATTGATCAGAGCTCCTCTTTCCCGGTTCTTTATTGCGGGGTTAATGACTGCTGTCGTGGATATACGAAGCTTTAGAAACATAGTACTCATAGTTCTAATACAAATGGATGAAGTGCTTCCGTCAGTATAATAAAGATCGTAGTAGTATAGCACAGTACGAGCGCTACACGCAATTCCCGTCTTGAAGTTGCAGAGCCCAGTCCTTAACATTTTGATGATCGATGTCGTTTTCATTGGCTAGTGCCATGAATTGTCACAGTTCGTCATGCTAACAACTTTGGAAACCTGCAAGCCTTTCTATGTTTTCCAACCCCAATGTTTGGAGTGGTGTTCTTATTTCTGTTGTCTTGTGAACAGGTTTCTGTAGCGAGGTAGTATCTTCTGTTTTCGAGCCACGGTATTGACCCAGAACTGATACACCATTTAAAAACCATGGTTACCCTGTCAGACTACATCAAAGTTTTGCTCTCAAAGCCAAAAAATGTGTTTAATTGTAAAACATCAGCGCAGTACCATTTCCCGTTATGTGCTCAGATACATTACTACTTTGCAATATAGAAGAGTTACTGTCACAGATCTGGAAGTTGTTTTTCTACAATTAGTTTGATGGTAACCTTTCAAAACAGTGGATACGAGAAAGTGGGTTCAAGAGCCAAATAGTCCCACACGGACGGGGGAGAAGAATCCAGTCAGTCAACGTTGTATTTACGAGCCGAGCTGTAAATCAGTGCTGCACGTTGAGGCGTGGACTTCTACTAATATTCGCACATATCTGGTTGCAGTAACACACATGTGTTCCATTTATGTGGACATACCACAGCAGAAAAGAACATCTGCACATACGGGCTCAACTCGTTGCTCTCATCGATTTACTGGGAAATGGGGCGCTCAGGAATCTGAACACAAGATGCGTGGCAACACAAAGGGGAGGAAAGGGATCTGTAACCAAAATGTATCTGGTTGGATAGCGTTAGAACTCGCTACAGAGAAAACTTCGGAAGTTCGAAATTTTCCAATCCTAATAAACTGTCAACTAATACAGACATATCTACTCGTTCTTTATGAAGATTCTGAACTCTACTCTTGTTTCGGAAGAAGAGTCGCACGTGAGCGTATATTCGCAGACTGCATTGCTGTTTGTAGCTGAAAAAAGGCTAGATGCGCTGTTTTGCAAAACAGACTGTTGACAGCCTTTAGCGAAGTTCCGTTTCAAATAGAAGAATATTCCCTCTGCAAACGACATTTCGATATATAAGGTATAAGTCATGCGCAATTATACAGGTATGTTCATTGAGTGTGCGTGTGGTGCACACCCCAACACCTAGAAAATGTTCTTTAGGTGCTATAAAGTTAGTTCTCAATAGGCTACCAGGAGATAAGTTGTTCATTTTTTAGCACATAGGAGGGTGCAGTTCACATGCCATGCTCACCTGGGTGGTACACAAAAACGGATTCACCCATAGTACTAATTCCTGCGATCCAAGGAAACATTAGTTTGGTCGTTTGCAACATTAGTGAACAAACTTTAGCGTCTTCTTCACAAAAATGTCACATTTGGTTGTTGTTCTTGCGTGGAAAGAAGTGAAGACGAAATGCTCTTGTTTCCAGTTTTCGTCAGAAGTTGCAGTCGATTTATAACTTTTCGACGAGTCCGAATGACAAATCCGGAAGTAAAAATACTACACCTTATTTGAATCACTTGGATGAGAGAGGTCAGTACGTAGTATTTGACAAAGGGACTGCTGGTGTGAGATGGACGAGGCATTATTTGTTCAAACAAACCAATAGTTACGTACGATCACTAGTTCACATGGAAAATTGTTGATGTAGTCCACCCCAAAGGTCACATTGCCGCTTGGAAAGGGTGCAAGCGGATCAGTTGATGCTAGGTATTGACACCCGATATATTCGTGTTAGAGATTCAGAGGCAGACCAGATCTGAGGACGCCCGACTGGGCGTTTTGACTAGGGCATCTGGTGTAGTTTTTGGCAGTTTTTCTGGTACCATACACAACAGAGAACGGCAACACCATGCCTCTGACCACTACGAACGCACTGGTATTAGTAGAAGCATGTGGATCAGATATGCACGATCATGTCAAGAAGCTGTGAAAATGATTCCAAGGGCATAGCAATGTCACCATTCGTGTAAGAAGTTTAAAGCAGATAGTGAAATGCATCTACGGTGCTACTCGCCAAAATACCTAAAGTTCGGATAGCACACACAAGATGAGAGAAAATCTTCATCGCCCAGTTTAGCTAGCATATCTGATTATAAGAATTTGGCATGAGCGGGAAAGGCTATGTGAACATATCTGAGTTTCACCTTGTAAACGACTGAGAAATTGCTAGAGTTGTCTGGAATCGTGTTGTGCGGAAAAAATCAAATGTTTAGGATGTCTAGGGATTAGAGGCGTACAGTTCCGTATTAGGATACTGTAATTTCGTTCTTGTGGTTTTTTTGCCTCAACTGCAATTTGTTTTGTTCTCCAAGAAGCAAAGCTGTCCAGGATGGCGTTATTGTTGTCGTACAGTGCACAAACTAGCGTAATTCGTACACAAAGCGCATGAACGAGCACTTTGAACGTGACATCTGTCTTTCTGAACGAAATGATATCCGACTAGGGGTAATGCGATATGTAGAGAAGGCACCAGGTTCCCAGACCATAGATGAAGACGCAGAAGCATCGCGAGGTACCAATCTCTTGCTCTACCTACGGGGGGGGGGGGGGGGGGGGGTGG
>JAUKWC010091488.1:0-27542 GCA_032356245.1 Endocladia muricata
ATTCTGTAAAAATCGAATACCCTTAATCGGAACAGTACTCTGTATAAGCGCCTGAAGTGCTTTTCTCAAAAAAAGAGAATTTCCTTCATCTGCAAAAGCTACTTTAAATCCGTAATCCGAAAGTAACGAGATAAATTGCTTTTCATTTTCCATAGCATAAGTTGCATAATATAGATTCGGAACTCTAGCGTTCTCATTTCCCTTCGAAAAACCCTATTTCAAATAAGCCTGCATCTTCTTAATATCCTCCTGAATTTGTCCCATTAATAATTGATAGGTCACCACAAAATTATTCTTGGTATTCTCTACCTTGACGCTGGCACTGGTAATTTGTTCTTTAATCTGAGCACTTTCCCGTTCGTGTACTTCAATTTCCTTTTTTAGCTGTTCGATCTGTTTACGCTTTTGCGCAACGGTTTGGTCCAGCTCGGTCATCCGCTGCTTACGGTCACCGATCTGCTTGTCTTTTTGATTAACCAGGGCCTGACCAAACTTTTGTTCCTCCGTTTTCAGGACACTCAGATAGTGGTTGGCCGTTTCCAATAAATTAGCTGGCGTAGCGCCCATCGTTTTGGCCATCGCAAAAGCGGATTGATAACGGGTTGCCTCGTCCATATTCATATTCTGTAGCGATTGCAAGGACTGTTTATACTCCAAATAATCGAACCCATCCAGATTACTTTTATCCATTGCGCCAAGCAAAATATTCATAAACTTATCGGTCACCTTTCCTCCGGTCGGTTTGAGGGCCGGCGAAGCGCCAGATGTAGCCGAAGGACGATTTTTAGGGGCGGCTGGTCGGTTCGAAACCGTTTCGCTTGGAGTCGCCGCGTCCGCTTCCTCCTGAGATTTCTGCTCTAATGCCTTTTTTAAGGGATCATTATCCTCAACGACGAATAGTTTTTTTATTTTATCAAACATGAAAATATAATTATGAAATAAATAGACCTTGACAAAGTATTCTGATTTGTATCTAAAGCTTACCCAAATTAAGAACAAACCATATAATATGTTGGTTCGCATAACATTCGGTAAATCAACCCGTAAAGTAATAAAAATTAGTTCAAAACCATAAAAATCCTTTTCTTTGCGCTTATGAGTTCTAACCAAATTATAAATGTATCTTCCGAAATCGGAATACTAAAAAGAGTGATGGTACACCGCCCCGACGCGGGAATCGCCCGAATATCACCAAAAGATGCCGAAGAACTGCTCTTCGACGATATCGTTCACCTGCCAACGATGCAGAAAGAACACGAAATTTTCACTCAAATTCTCAAAGCCTTTATGGGCAATGAGAACGTGCTGGAAATTCAGGATCTGCTGGTAGAAGCGCTAAAGGCCAGCAAGGGTGCCAAATCGGAAATGATCGATATGGTCATCGACTACGAGGAATTACCCGGTTCTTTTCAGCGACTTTTCCACGGACTGTCGGACGAAGAACTGGCCGGCGTACTCGTCACGGGTTACCACGAAAAAGAAGATCATATCATCTTTGATCCCATTCCCAACTTTATCTTTACCAGAGATATTGCCGTGACGGTCAACGATCACGTAATCATCACCAAAGCAAAAAAGGCTGCCCGGCACCGCGAAAATTTTATCACCCGGTTTATCTGCTGGGCGCATCCCATGTTCCGGGAAATTCGAATCGAAGGGAAAGTAATTAATTTGAATACGGTCGATGATTTTCCACCTTCCAAAAAAGGAGAAACAGTTTCGATTGAAGGCGGCGATATAATGATTATCAATAAAGACTACCTACTGATTGGTTGCAGCGAACGAACCAACGCCCACGCCATTGAATCGCTTAAAAAGGTGTTATTTGAAAAAAAGGTCATTAAAAACGTCGTGCAAATAAATATTCCGGCGGATCGGTCTTATATGCACATTGATACTATTTTTACTCAAATCAGCAAAAATCACATCGTCGCTTTCCAACCCATTATTATGGACGGCCTGGGTTCCAACGTGATTGTCCACCACCATACGGGTAAAGAGTCAATTTACCTTTCCGTGCAGGATTTTTTCAAAAAAGAAATTAATCCAAACATGGAATTTATTCCGGTGGGTAACGGAGAATCTCCTTTTCAGGATCGCGAACAGTGGACGGATGGTTGTAATATGGTGGCGCTCAAACCGGGTGTTGCGTTGACTTACGACCGTAATCCTAAAACGGAAATCGCGCTGAAAGCTGCGGGTTTTAAGATTATCCACGCTTACGATTTTTTGCAAGGAGTTAAAGACAAAACGATTGATCCGGCGAAGGTTAAAAACACAATTATTAGTCTGCCAAGTTCGGAATTGTCCAGAGGTCGTGGCGGGTCGCACTGCATGACTTGTCCGATTGAGAGAGGATAATAATAAGCTGTTGGCTTTTGGCCGTTAGCTGTTGGCTTCCTTCTATCGTATTTTACGCTTGCAGGAAACAAACCAGCTAACGGCCAACCAGTCAGCAATGCGACTCAAATGAACCATCAATAAGAGCGCTTTTAGTAAAAAACTTTACTTTCAGAAACTGCGATAAAAGAAGGCCAAAGGCCAACCGCAAATAGCCAACAGCATAAAAAATGTATCAACACCAATTTTCCGTCCGGGTCCGTTACGCCGAAACCGATCAAATGGGTTATTTGTATTATGGTTACTACGCGCAGTATTACGAAATTGCCAGAGCGGAAGCCATGCGGGCCCTGGGGATTAGTTATCGGGATTTGGAGGTAAAACACAATGTGATGATGCCGGTTATGTCGTTGAATATCCGCTATGTTCGTCCGGCGTTTTACGATGATTTATTGCGGATGGAAACGACGTTAAGACATCTACCTGATCGCCACGTAACTTTTCATACGGAAATTTTTAATGAAAAAAATAAATTGCTGAATGGTGGTTCGGTGAAGCTTTGTTTTGTAGATGGGGCCACGAAAAAAAGTATGGCGGCACCGGAATATTTGCTGGAAAAGTTGCGGCCGTTTTTTTGAGTTGTTGAATCGTTGATTTGTTTAATCGTTTAATCGCTTTTGTAGAAGCGAGGTATTTCTTTGTCTGCGTCTGCAACATAAAAAATCTTTCTACCTTTGAAAAGTAACTATTTCGTTCGACCATGAAATTACCGTCGATAGTAAAGTATAAAGAACACTTGTTAGCGCATCCGTGGCTGGGTCAGTTGGTTAGCTGGGCGCAGTCGCGATCCTTGCCCGGATTTCAGCAGCAATCAATCTATGATGTCTTAAATTTTGTATATCAGGAATTAAAAAAAGACCGGTTGATTACCCGGGCCAATTCCATTTCTTTTAGCTTTTTCCTTTCTTTATTTCCCACTATTATTGCCTTTTTTACCCTGATCCCATTATTGCTTCCGCTGATTTTTAATAAATATTTGATTAAGATATTGCCGATGGATACGACGTTCATTTATGAGGCGGACGGAAGTATTGATTTTGTGGAAACGTTAATTTTGCAATTTAATGCGATTCTGCCAAATGTGATTGGAAAGGTAGAAGTGATCACTTTATTGCGGGATATTGTCTCGCAGCCCCGTGCCGGACTGTTGTCTTTTGGTTTTTTACTGGCGATCTTTTTTGCCTCTAACGGTATGATGAGTATGATGCGGGGATTTGAAAAGTCTTACCGGTTGACCTTTAAAAGGCGTTCGCTACTAAAACGCAGGGTCGTAGCCATCGGACTACTTTTGCTTTTATCGGCGATGATTTTTGCTTCAGTGTTGTTGATTATACTAGGAAATCAATTGGTGGGAGCTTTTGTACAAAACGTACAGAATCCGGTGGTGGAAAAAATCCTTTTAAATGTTTTACGGTACCTGATCGTTATTGCGCTGATCTATTTTGGAACGGCGATGGTCTATCGGTATGGCGTTCCGACGATTGCCCGGATCAGGGTCTTTTCGGTGGGTACGACGGTGGCCACGGTTGGGTCCATTTTGTCTACGATCATTTTTAGTTTTTATGTAAATAATTTTGGGGTATTCAATAAATTATACGGTTCCATCGGGACGATCATTGTCATCATGTTATGGATTCAACTGAACGTTTTTATGCTGTTGATCGGATTTGAATTAAACGCCAGTGTGGCCGTAAATCGGGACCTGAAATTGAGTCGGGAAAAGGGGAAGGAGTAAGGAATATTGAATATTGACATAAAGGAGTGTCCCTTAAAGTGTGTCAGCGCGGAAGCTTTCCTTTAGGAATTCAAGGTGCGGGCTGCCAAATGACACACTTTATTGTACCGTCCCTGAAATAAGGGAATATTGAATAATGATTTATTTATTTTTTAATAAAAATTCCTGATTTAAGAGGGGACGTCGTTTTATTTCTCTTCCACCCGAATCTCTACCCGACGATTAATTTTCCGGTTTTCTTCGGTATCATTGGAGATGATGGGATACTGATTCCCGTAACCCGTGGCGGTAATTCTTTCGGCGGCAATCCCCTTTTTAATCAGGTAATCTTTGATGCTGTCCGCCCGACGTTGGGATATATCCGGTGAACCCTGCGTAGAAGAATCCCAGTATTTGATGTGCCGATTGAAAGCTGAAAAAGTACCGGACCAGCGGTTGGTGATTTTGGTGACTTCTTCAAAGGAAGGATTTGGAATTAGATTTTGGGCAATGGTCCCTACGGATATTTTTATTATGAAAACAATTACGAGTATAAAATTTCTCATTTTTCTTTTAACAATTTAAAGGTGATCTTACACTTTCCTTATAACGGTGCTTTCCAATAAAGTAACTTTTATGCCCTTGCAGGATCTAATATTTCAGTAACTTTCCTCAATTTTTTCAAAGAATCATATTAATTTTTTTGTATATTATTTTGATTTAACATATATTTTTGTATCTTAGTACTACCAAAATACAACTGTGTCCGTTAATCGTTCTTTCGCAGAACAACTTACAATTTTTTTTCCTCCACTTATCTACAGACTAAAAGTTTATTTAGTAGGCTGGCTCCTGCCATTTACTAAATAGGTTAATTGTATAATCCAAGAATTGAACACTTATGAACACGCTCGCTTCACAGATTACGCCTATCCTGAATAATAAAAAGCAACCAAAATCTTTAGCGGAAATCCGTCTGGAATTGACGGACCTTTCTGATCAGCACAAACTTACCATTATGGGAGGAGTGATATTTAGGATACGCAGAAAAAGAACACTTTGTGGTAATATAGTACCACAATAGCGCTTATTTCAACACTACATTCGACAAATGTATTTTTACATATTTTGTAGTTAAATCAGACCGCTGACAATTTAAGGAGCATCCACAAATCTTTCATAAAAAACTGAAACATTAGGTAATTCGCTCCGTTTTAATAGTACAACTAGCAAAGTTGTATCACCTCAAGTTTCCGTTTCCTCAATAATATCTTACAACTACACCGTTTAAACTTACCGACTTCTAAATTACCACCGGTAAATTAGATAAACAAGCGTATTATTGTTTATAAAACATTAAAGTATTTTATGCTTTATAAACAGCATATCAACAATGACTAATGCATTAACATAATCATTGTTTTGTACTAAACAGACTTTTGACACTCTTTTTTGAAACACTTAACAGAACCGCTATGAATCAGCTTTACCCTGGTAAAGAACCGTATTTTCAAGATTGGATTTCTTACTTCGAAGCAAAGAAGCCGAACGAATCTGTCTTCCCCGTGGATGAACAGCCCTTTCTAAAGATCATCCAATATTTTGAGGAAGAGAACGCGCTCACTAAAGCTTTGGATGTTACCAATATGGCATTGCGTCAGCATAAGTACTCCGGCAGCATCCATTCAAAAAAAGCAACCCTTCTACTAAATATGAGAGAACCAGAAATGGCGCTCGAATCACTGGACCGGGCCGAAATGTTCGGGATGTCTTTTGAAGACGTGGAACTGCTAAGAATTCAGGCTTACGTAGCGCTTTTTGATTTTACGCGCGCCCAGCAAATCATGGATAGCCTGAGAACACAATACCAACTATCCAAGGAACAGAAATGCCAGACCTATATTTTGGAGGCAGAAATTTTCCGGGTACAAAAAGATTATCATGCGATGTACTTTACCCTCAAAACCGCGTTGCGTATTGTCCACGATAACGAATTGGCCCTGAAGCAAATCTGGCTCGCCATGGAGATGAGTCACGAGTATAATGACTGTCTGGAATTTCACCACGGCTTATTGGAAAAAGATGCTTATCAATATCTTACCTGGTTTAACCTTGGACACGCCTACTATAATAAATACGAATATTCAAAAGCCATGGAAGCCTTTGAATACGCTTACGTAATCGACGAATTATTTTTACCCGCTTACCTGGATTACGTCGAAACGGCTATTCACCAGCAAAAATATTTTCTGGCCATTAACTGTCTGGAAGATGCCCGCCGTCATTTTGACCTGAACGATGAAATGCTTTTCAAAATGGCGCTCTGTCACCAAAAAATTGGACTGTACGACAAAGCCCGCACCTATTTTTACCGGGCAAAGAAAATGGATACTTATAACTCAGATATCTATTTCCACCTGGGCGAATGTTACGCAGCCGAAAAGCGGTACCTCGAAGCGATTTACCATTTTAAAACCGCCATCGATTTACAACCGGAGGTAGAAGAATATCACCTGGGACTGGCTTTAGCCTACGCGGCTGATCAACAGCAAGAACGGGCCGTCGAACAATTTGAACTGGCTACTAACACGGCTTCTCACCGTAACGAATTCTGGGCGGCTTACGCCAAATGGCATTTGAGTGAAAAACGTTACATGGAAGCGCTCCTGGTAGTGACCGAAGCGGAAGACTTCACTTTTGGCGCTGATTTATGTTTTCTCAAAGCGGCCTGTTTAGCGAATACGAAAAAAAGTTTTCACCAGGACCTGATCGAAGGATTAAAGCACGATTCTGAAAAGAGAAACCTGTTTTTTAATTATGCTCCGAAGTCTTTTATGAAAGATGCTAAAATAAAAGGAATGATTCGTTACTATGTAACGAAATAAATTTTCTTCCTTTTCAACATAACCTCCTTATTTCCGTTTAAAAGCGACAGACGTTTCACTACGTTTTGTTGCTTTTTTTTATTATGCTAAACTATCATACGCTATGTGCGGACGCGCCACCTTATCAAAATCAAAAACGGTACTTGAAAAAAGATTCCGGGCAAAATTCAGTGCCGTGGACGAAGACCAGAATATTGTCAATTATAACGTAGCACCCACTCAGTTACATCCAGTCATTACCAACGAAAATCCCGATCAGCTTCAACTGTTCAAATGGGGTTTGATTCCTTTCTGGGCTAAAGATGCCAAGATTGGCAGCCGGATGATCAATTCCCGGATTGAGACGATTACCGAAAAGCCTTCTTTCCGCAATGCCATCAAACGACGCCGGTGTCTGGTTCCTTTTGATGGCTTCTACGAATGGAAAAAGATGGGAAAACGTAAACAGCCACACCATATTCATCTGAAAACCAAAGAAGTATTTGCCATGGCGGGTATCTGGGAAAAATGGAAAAATCCGGAAAACGAAAAGACGGTTTATTCTTTTTCGGTGATTACCCAGGCTCCCAGTAAATTTATGGCACCTATCCACGACCGGATGCCCGCCATTCTGCTACCGGAAGACGAAGCCAAATGGTTGGATACCAGTATTTCCGCCGAAGAAGCACTACAGCTTATCCGACCAATCGGAGAAGAACTGCTCGCCGCCTATCCGGTGTCTAATCAAGTCAACCGGGTAAGCGAAAATACACCCGATTTACTCGTTCCATTTTCCCCGGATGAAAATGAAGTTTAATATGTGTTCAGAAATTTCGCAATTTACAAGACCTTCAATTTTTGTTTAAATAACAAAACGAAACCTACCCTATTTCCAAAACGTATAAGCTTCTACACTTAATGTTGTTTCAAAGGAAATATATCAGTATGTCATCATTCAACCGTTTTTACTTTCTAATAATTGTTGCCGGACTTCTATATGCTAATGTTGCTTTTGCGCAACCTTGTGTAAATGGACTTTCCGACGGCTACCCTTGTGATAAAATAGCCCTGACTTCGAAAGTCAACCTCGCCGATTTGGGAGGTACTGCCGGAAATGATATCTGGGGTTATCGCAGTCCGGTCGGCCGGGAATACGCCCTGATGGGAATGAGGGAAGGCGTGGCATTTGTCAATGTGACGGTTCCGGATTCGCCCGTAGTCATTGGTATGCTTCCCAGTCATACCGGAGGTGCCAGTTCGTGGCGGGACATCCGGGAAAAGAATGGATACGCTTATATCGGTGCCGACAGAGTTAATGACCACGGTATTCAAATTTTTGACTTGAGCCTTTTAGATGCCGCCGTGGATGATCCCATGTCCGTATTTCCGATCACCTTCAATGAAACCAGTCAGGTTGATTTTGGGGTTAACGGCTGGTCACATAATCTGGTAACCAACTTCAATCCCGCTTCTAATTTTTTGTACGCGGTAGGTCAGCGAGCTTACTGTTCGGGGGGCGTAACCGTTTTTGACCTGACCGATCCGGAAATGCCCACCCAGGAGCAATGCTACGAGGCCGACTTATATTCACACGATATGATCTGTATCAATTACCGGGGTCCCGACGTCGAGCACATCGGACAGGAAATCTGTATTGGTTTCAACGAGGATATTTACAGCATTATTGACATGACAAATAAAGAAAATATAATCGGGCTTTCCGCCGAAACATATCCCGGTGAAGGATATACACACCAGGGATGGGTCAGCGATGATCATAAATATCTGATGCTGGACGACGAACTGGACGAAAGAGATAGTCTGCACAACGTACGAACGTACTTTTTTGATATCTCCGACCTGGATAATCCCGTACCGATGGCAGGTAATTTTTACGAACACAACATCACTTCTATTGATCACAATATGTTTGTTAAAGGCCCCTATCTTTATCAGGCTAATTACGAAGCAGGATTAAGAATATTAGATATTGGAGATTTAGATAATGGGATTAGTACCATAACGGAAGCTGGTTATTTCGATATCCTTCCGGTCCGGGATACAAAAAGTTTCAATGGCGCCTGGGGCGTCTTCCCGTATCTACCCAGCGGAAATATTCTGGTGAGTGGCCTTAAAGATCTCAATGGTAGCAGCGACCAGACCGGAGGACTTTTCGTTCTGACACCTGATTTACCGCACCATTATTTGACTACTGACATCGCCACGGAAATACAAACGGTTTGTGCCGGTACACCCGTCAATTTTACTTTTAATAAGAATGATCTCTACGGATTCACAGGCACGGTAGATTATGCCGTCGAGAATCTTGATCCATCCTTGACCAGCGCCCTGACCGACGATGCCAATAGTGTTACGGTAGCGATTACCAATACTGATTCGCTAAAGAATAACAGCTATTTTACTTTAAAGTCAACGCCCGTGAACGGAACCTCTGCCAGCAAAATATCGGGTGCCATCATCGTTACACCCATTCCAGTCGCCGCCCCCTTGCTCACTCCTGTGGACAATTCTCAGACCAACGATGAGACGCCCAGTTTTATCTGGACTCCCGCTCCGGATACAGAATCTTATGATATTGAAATTGCCACCGATGCAGGTATCACCAACATTATACAAAGCAGTAATGGACTTACGACCAACGAATATAATGCTACTCCACTCGCCGATAAAACCGAATATTTCTGGCGGGTAACTTCCTTCAATAGTTGTGGACAAACTGCATCAACGATCCGTAGTTTTATCGTAGATAGTGGGGTGGTTCCCGTAGAGCTGGTCAGTTTTGACGGATATCATCGTAATAAAACCAATCATCTCCATTGGAAAACGGCCGCCGAAATTAACAACGCAGGTTTTGAAATTCAACGGAAACAGGCAGATAGAGACCGGACCTATAAAAAGGTAGGATGGAGCGACGCCAAATCTGCCACTGGTGCTACCTACGAATTTGAAGACGAAAGAATAGCGGCGGGCGCTTTATACTATTATCGGTTAAAGCAAATTGATTTAGATGGTAACTTTGAATATAGCCCGCTTATTTCAATTAGTGTTCCCGGTAAACACCCTGGTCTGATTATCTATCCTAATCCGGTGGCCAACTTGCTCTCTCTGGACTTATTTTTACCTGACCTGCAAGACGCAGAGAACGTGCAGTTTTCTATTATTAGCCTGACCGGGCAGGAAATTCAGCGCTGGAATTTCAACCCGGAAATGCCGTTAAGTACCCAGCATATTTCAGTAGAAAACCTATCTCCGGGCGTTTATATTGGAATGGTCACTCAGGGTACCGTCAGGTTACCCATACGTTTTGTGAAATTATAAGTTGAAATTAAAACTTGTCTAAACTTCCATTAAGTGGCTACCATTGGCAAATTTGGACAAGTGCTTAATATGGTAGGACGCACGAAGCGCAATAATTCTGCTACCTTGCGATTCGTTATGATTTTAAAAATAATAAAAAACAATGTCTGGTTACGACGCCAATACATTCAGACGCTGAGTCGTTTCTGGGTCAAAGAAAAAGTGAGTCGATTTTTGCCGTGGCTTCCGGCTGGTAGTACTGCCGTGGATATTGGGGCGGGAAATGGATTGGTTGCGTACGAATTACAAAAATCCGGTATTCAACCCATCGCCGTAGACGTAGCCGACCTTTCAATCCTGCCAGATATACCCGTGACAGTATACGATGGTCATACCCTCCCCTACGCTGATCAATATTTTGATTCCGCTTTACTACTGACGGTACTGCACCATACAACGGATCCAGTTTCTGTACTGCAAGAATCAGCCAGGGTCGCAAAACAGGTGGTCATCATCGAAGATGTCTATACCAATATAATTCAAAAGTATGCTACTTTCGCGATGGATACGCTGGTCAATTTTGGTCACTCAGAGATGACTTATCAGAATCGCTCACTCCGGGAATGGAAGGTTATTTTTAGAGACCTAAATTTAGAAATTGTAGCGGAACAACAAAAGCGGGTATTGCTCTTTTTTCGGCAGGTTACCTTTATTTTAAAAAGAGGGGAAATTTAAAATACATCCATACGGTTTAGTATAATGCAATCCCGGATATTCAAAAAAATATAAATAAAGCCGTAAGGGAAAAGAAGATGTCTTTTTCCTTACGGCTGATAATTTAGATAGGCTCCATCACAAATGGCATTCTTGCCTGCACTCCTTTGGCCTGTACAATTTCCTGTACGTAACCAAAATAAGGAAACACTTTTTTCAGTTCGGCCTGTACGGCATTTTGGGCGAAAGAAGCCTGATTTTTGTTTTGTAACTCATCCAGGATTCGATTCAATGGATCTTTAATTTTTGGATATTCAGCGACCCGGTATTTAGTCAGTCCGGCGAGATTAGCTGCCGTTGCTAAGGCATCATCCAATCCACCCATGGCGTCCACCAATTTAATCTCCTTGGCTTTGGACCCGGTCCATACCCGGCCTTGCGCAATTTCGTGGGCCTGATCTCTGGTCATTCCACGACCATCGGAAACACGCTTTAAAAATATCTCATAGAACTCTTCCACTCCCGACTGTAATATTTTTCCTTCGGCGGGTGATATGTCAAAAAATGGAGTTAATCCGTGGGCAAATGGCCCCGTCTTGACCGTATCAAAAGTAACGCCTACCTGATTATCCAGCATATCTTCCAGACTGGGAATCATGGCAAATACACCGATTGAGCCGGTGATCGTATTGGGTTCTGCGTAAATTGTATCCGCGTTACAAGCTACATAATATCCCCCCGATGCGGCAACATCCCCCATTGAAGCTACATAAGGTTTACCCGCCGCTTTGGCCAGTTCCAGTTCACGCCACATGATATCTGATGCCAGTCCACTACCACCACCACTATTTACCCGTACGACAATCGCTTTTACTTTATCATCCTGTCGAAGTTTACGAATAATTTTAGCGTACTTATCACCTCCTACGCTCCCCACTTCACCCTCTCCGTCCACGATAGTTCCTTCCATGTAAACTACCGCAATTTTATCTTTGATAGAAAAGTCCGATTTCTCTACGTGGTCCCGTGCGTAAGTACGCAGGCTGGTGGCATTGATTTTGTCATCTTCGTCCAGGCCCAGTTCGTCTTTCAACATCGTCAGGATCTCATCCCAGTATTTTTTACCATCTACCATCTTATAGTTTACGGCGTCATCAGCATTTCTCAATAAATAGTTATCCGCAATCTCGCTCAGTTGCTGCGTAGAAATTCCACGGGATTCGGAGATATCATTCAGATAAATCTTATATAACCCTTCGAGGTATTCTCTGGTTTGCAGTTTTGCCTGCTCACTCATGTTATAACGGCGATATGGTTCCGTAGCACTTTTAAACTGTCCCGCGTAAAAAACCTGCATATCAATTTCCAGCCGGTCCAGCATATCTTTTAAAAATGGGATAGTCGCTGCAAATCCGAGAAAGTCTACCCCACCCAATGGATGGACATACACTTTATCCGCCACCGAAGCGAGATAATAAGTGCCCTGAGTATAATAAGTGGAGTGAGCGTAAACGAATTTACCACTCTCTTTAAAATCGATAATGGCTTCCCGCAAATTAGAAGCACCCGCCCGGCCCGTTCCAACGGAGCTGACATCCAACAGTAATCCTTTTATTTTATCATCCGTTTTGGCGTGTTTCAACGCGGCGATCAAATCGTGCAATCCTACTACCTTATCGGTCTCCAAATCAAAACCTCCCGTAGATGGGGTATTTCCGGTAAGTTCCGGGATCGGATCTTTCAAAGTCAGTTTCAGAACCGAATTGGACTTTACGACCGTCTTGTCTTCCATGGCTTTAGATGCCAGGGAAGTTCCAACGATCAATAGGATACCAAATAGCGTGATTCCGGCAAGAACAACTCCAAGACAGGAAGCTAAAATTGTTTTAAAAAAAGTCATATATAATTGATTTTAAGCAACTTAAATAAAGAAGCCATTAAAAAGCTTCAAACAATGTTGCAAATATAAGCCATATCTCTGCAGACCCTGTCATTTTTTAGATAAACTCCAGGATTTTATGGTCAAATGGGAGATTTTACTACCCCGAAAAGGGTATTTATTTTACTGGTTAGTCCGTTTTATGGCATTTTATCAAGTTTTTTGTCAAATTAAAGGACAGAAAACAGAAATTGAATAACTTAGAGCAAAGTTACACCAATACTTAAATCGAAGAAGGGCAACCTGACGCCTTATTCTTGATCAACAATTAAGCTTGCATGAATTCAATTAGACTCAACTTAACCGGATGTTTTCTGTTTCTGATCACCTTTTTTTCTTTACAATCCTTATCTGCTCAAATTGAGGTGGAGCCTACCGGCGTGCTCTTCACCCCGGAAAGTCTGATTACCAGTGTATTCCTCGATAAAGGGGTAGAAATAATCGAAGTCACCCACGAAGGAACCTCTAACTCAGTTGGCTATTTTACCAATGGACAAAGTGATATTGGAATGGATCGTGGTATTTTAATGTCTACCGGGTTTGCTGCCAGTGCCGCCACGGCGAATGACGGGGGTGGACTTAGTGAGATGACTTCTGGTTCAAGCGTAAACGATCCCTATTTAGGTAGTATTTCCGATGATACCCAGGATGTAACTAAATATACCATCCGATTTATTCCCACCGCAGATACCCTCCGGTTTCGTTACACTTTTGCTTCGGAAGAATACCCCGAATTTGTGTGCTCTCCCTTTAATGACATTTTTGGTTTTTTCATTCACGGTCCCGGTATCAACGGGCCTCACCCGAATAACTCCGCTAATATTGCGCTTATCCCGGCATTAACGGACCCTACCGGCCTGACATTCACTGATCTGCCAGTCACGATCAATAATGTGAATCCGGGAGTGGTAGGAAATAGTGGTTCTCTGGAAAATTGTACCGCTCCCGAAGGGCAACTAATATTCGGAGACTATTACCGCGACAACAGCGGTAGTCCAAATTTGACTTTCGACGGCTACTTAAGAACTTTTTTTTCACAAGTCATCGTAACTCCCTGCGAAGAATACACCATTGTTCTGTCGGTGGCAGATGTAGGTGATCAGGGTTTCGACTCTGCCGTTTTTCTCGAAGCACGAAGCTTTGGTACCGGTTCATTACAAGTCGAAGTAAATACCTTTTCCCTGGATGGTAGTCTTTCAGAAGGTTGTACTGAAGGCGAATTGACCATTAACTTACCAAGCCCGGCTGAAAAAGATTTAGTGCTCGATTATACCATCTTCGGAACGGCTACACCCGACGTGGACTATACCGCTATTCCAAATAATCTGACAATTTTTGCCGGAGAGTCCTCCATTAACATACCGATTACTGTATTTGAAGACGGTATCGACGAACCCGTGGAAACCATCGGGATTGATATCCAGCGCGATATTTGTAACCGGGATAC
This sequence comes from Endocladia muricata, assembly GCA_032356245.1. NCBI lineage: Eukaryota > Rhodophyta > Florideophyceae > Gigartinales > Endocladiaceae > Endocladia > Endocladia muricata. The sequence continues at coordinate 14,397 of JAUKWC010091488.1, forward strand.
TTTTTACTTTTTATTGAATGATAATCAACTTACTGCCCTTGACCTGGGTCCCGACACCGTGGTTTGTTCTACCGCTCCGGTACAATTGGACGGAACAATTCCGGTGGTTTTACCAGAGCCACCCACTTTCACCAATACGACCGACTACCCAATTATTCAGATTGATGATAACAACCCGCCACCTCCGGGCACACAGCCTACGATATCTCCCATGAACGTGATTGGTGTCCAGCCTACCACATTACAGGACGGAGCCATCAAACGTATTTGTGTAAATATTGACCACAGTTGGGATAGTGATGTGGACTTGTTTTTATTTACCCCCAATGGTCAGTTTCTGGAATTATCAACAGATAATGGAAAAAGCGGAAACGATTATATCGATGCCTGCTTTACACCGACCGCCACCGATACCATTAATTTTGACGGTCAGGCACCGTCAGAAGCCGCTCCGTTCACCGGAGACTGGTATCCGGAAGGCGTATTTGAAGACATCTACGGTGGTCCAACCAACGGAGAATGGTATCTGGCCGCAAAAGACGACGCTAATAGTTTCGACGGTACGCTGCTCGACTGGAGTATTTGTTTTAATCCCGTTTACCAGGTAGAATATCAGTGGTCACCGGCTGAAGGTCTGAGTTGTACCGATTGTCCCGATCCAATTGCCAGTCCGACGACGACGACGACTTATACTTTAACTGTCTCAGATACTTACGGCTGCTCAATCGTAGATGAAATTACCGTTGAAGTGAGTCAATCCATTGCAGCACCCACCGTTAATTGTAATTCGACCACCAATAGTATTGCGCTGGACTGGACCGCTATTACCGGCGCGGATGGTTACGAAATTAATATTGATAACGGCGGATGGAATCCCGTTAATGGTAATTTACAACACCTTATTTCCGGATTAAGTATTGACCAAATGGTTGATATTCAAATCAGAAGCACGGGTAATTGTGAGGGTCTCATCGGGACTTTTACCTGTAGCACTTTAGATTGTATACCACCCGAATTATCCGTTACTATGATAGAACCAGCGGATTGTAATGGCACCTCCACCGGATCAGTTTCCGCCACGGCCAGTGGTATGTCTGGTCCTTTTACTTTTGAAATAATGGGATTTGGAAATAATACCTCAGGTATTTTTACCAACCTACCCGCCGGAGATTATAATTTGATCCTCTACGATAATACGGGCTGTTCGGATAGTGAAATGATTTCTATCACCGAGCCCAATCCGGTGATTACCGACATTGCCATAAGTGATACCGTAGATTGTAACGGAAATAATAGTGGTTCCGTCGCGGCGGTTGCTTCCGGCGGAAATGGACCTTATACATTTCTATGGAATAACGCATCCACCGATTCAATTAACACCGGCATCTTCGCGGGTCCCGTTTCGGTCATCATCACCGATCAAAATGGATGCAGCGAAACGGCTGATTTTATCTTACCAGAACCTACCCCGTTAACCCTGGCTTCCAGTAGTACCCTGATTAGCTGTTTTGACGGAACCGACGGAACCGCCACCGCACTTCCCGACGGTGGCATCGCTCCTTATACTTATTTATGGGAAAATGGTCAGACTGATAAAATCGCTACCGGACTTTCATTGGGTATGACTACCGTAACCGTTACGGACGCATCGGGTTGTACGAATAATACTACGGTTACTATTTTACAAAATGATGAAATCGCTCTGAGTTTTACGCCAACTGCTCCTACCTGTTTCAACGGACAAAACGGAAACCTTTCCGTTAATGCTACCGGAGGAGCAGGCAACTATTCTTACGAATGGGAAAATGGTCAGACCAGTGCGACTTCCGCCGGATTGATGGCCGGAACTTACCAGGTAACCGTCACAGATCAGAATATGTGCACACGTACCGATAGCTTTGCCGTTCCGAATACCCCCGCGATTACGATCAATCAAACGACCACTCCGGCGACCTGCGATGCCAACAGTGACGGTGCTATCGACCTGATGGTTTCGGGAGGTACCGGACTGCTTAGTTTTAGCTGGTCGGACGATGCGACGATAACGACCGAGGATCGTTCTGATCTGCCGGGCGGTATCTACACAGTGACGATAACCGATCAGCCGGGTTGTCAAAACCAATTATCTATCCTGGTAGAAGCACCCGCAGCCCTCGACTTGACAGCGACCAGTAATCCGGTCGGTTGTGCGGGTGGAAATACAGGTTCCGTGGAGGCCATGTCCACTGGTGGAACCGGCCCCTACCAATACGCCTGGAATATTAACGGAACTATTGTGAATCAGCCGTTGGTCGAAAACCTGCCAGCCGGGAGTTACGAGATTACCGTAACGGATGATAATGATTGCGAAATTATAGAAACGTTTCAAGTTTTACAATCAGCGGGAATTGATGTGATGGAAACGATTACCAATATTGACTGTTTTGGCAATACCGACGGACAAATAAATCTGACCATCAGTGGTGGTAATGCCCCCTACGCTTTGGAATGGACCGATATGGCCGGAAATATTTTAGGAGATACTCCATTACTCGAAAATCAAGGAGCTGGGATTTACCAAATTAATATTACGGATGCAAATGGATGTTTACAAACCCAGCAATTTGCAATTTCACAATCCGCCGAATTAGCACTTTCCTTTGGAACTGTAAATAGCCTGAATTGTAATGAAGTTCCAACGGGCAGCATTGAACTACTCGTAGCAGGTGGAGAAGGAAATTATACGTTTGACTGGTCCAACGGTGATAACCAGCAAAACCTGACCAATTTATCTGCGGGTATTTATACGGTGACGGTGACAGATGAACTCAACTGCTCTCAGGAAATATCTACCACACTATCGGAACCAGCAGCACTGGCTGTAATGGATAATACATTACCTGCTTCCTGTTTTAATACCACCGATGGAAGTATTTCGTTGACCGTAACGGGTGGTACTCTTACCACTGACTATCAGTATAATTGGAGCAATGGAGCAACTACGGCGCAACAGACATTACTCGCAGCAGATACCTACCTGGTAACAATCACGGATGATCTGGGTTGCGAACTGGAAGCAACATATACCGTTAATAGTCCGGAGGTAATTCTACTGGACGTGATAGAAATGCCCGCTGATTGTAATGGTACTCCCTCAGGTACTGCAACGGTATCGGCCTCTGGTGGTGCCGGAAATTACACTTACCAGTGGGATGGAGAGGCCAACAGCCAGGTAACGGCAACCGCCGAAAACTTACTGGCTAATATTTACTTCGTTACCGTAACGGATGGCAACGGCTGCAGCGAAATTACCATTGCGGAAGTACTGGAACCCTTGTCTATTAGTAATGCTTTTGAAAAAACAAACGTAGATTGTTTTGGCAGCAACTCGGGCACCCTTAGTGCGGAGATATTTGGCGGAGTAGCCCCTTACCTTTACAACTGGACGGGGCCAGATGGTTTTACTGCCTCGACTGCTGATCTGGAAGATTTGACAGCCGGTGAGTACGATTTGACCATCACGGATACCAACGGTTGTATTTTTGAAGAAACCACTACCATCACACAACCCGTTACCGGACTAACGGCCACCGTAACTCCGGTAGATACGGTCTGCTTTGGACAATCCACAGGGACGGCCACGGTTACTCCATCCGGAGGTACAGGTGATATTTCCTATTTATGGAATTACCAAAATCAAACCAGCGCAATGGTTAATAATCTACCCGCCGGAAATTGGGAAGTGATTGTGACTGATCAGTCCGGATGTAGTACGACCCAATCAACAGAAATTGAGGAAGACCCGGAAATTATTATTCGGTTGAGTGAAACCGGACCTTTGTGTAACGAAGGAACAGATGGACAGGCGGAGATCGTCGCTATTGAAATAGACGGTAGTCCAGACGATTTAAATAATTACGATTTTATCTGGAGTAATAATGCGACTACACAACGTACGGAAAATCTAATTGGAGGAGACCGGTATTTTGTTTCCGTTACTAATACCATTGGATGTATGGCTTCTCAATTTATTGAAATCAGTAATCCCGATCCAACGGGTATTCTGATACAAGAAATTATTGCGACCGATTGTGCCGGAGGTAATAATGGTTCGGCCTCCGTTACGGGTGCCGGAGGAACACCACCCTATTCTTACCAGTGGAGTGCGAATGCAAACAACCAGACTACTGCTATGGCTACCAATCTTACCAGTGGTGTCTATACGGTAATCGTTTCGGATAGTAATAATTGCAGCAGTACTCAGGAAGTGATGGTGACGCAACCCGATGCGTTGGCCATTGAATTTTCGGTGAGTGAGATTAGTTGTCCGGGAGATGCTGACGGAATAATTAGTACCATCATATCTGGTGGTACGGCTCCCTATCAATACGCCTGGTCTACCGGAAGTTCCGAAATAGAAATTGACCGAATCGAAGCGGGAAATTACGAGTTGACCATTACCGATAGCAAAGGTTGCAGCATTATATCCAATCAATTGGTGGAAGCGCCGGAAATCCTTACTGCTACCACAACGTTGACTGATCCATCCTGTGCGGGAGACCGGGACGGACGAATTACCATCATACCCAATGGTGGAATTCCACCCTATCAGTACGCATTGGATCAGGACGAATTTAATGGTGCGGCGGTCAAGCTCGGTATTCGGGCGGGTGACTATGATGTCCAGGTGAAGGACGGGAACGGATGTGAATTTTCTACTCAGGTTTCGATCGACGAACCATTACCCATCTCCGTAGATGCAGGAGACGACCTGGAGATGATGTTGGGTGATAGCGTGCAGCTCGTAGCAGAAATTGAGAATACGGTCGGAGCGGTGGATCTCTTTTGGGGTGCTCCCTACGAGGGTACACTGAGCTGTTATCCGGATAGCCTGGCAGATTGTGAAAGACCATGGACACTGGCTCAGAATACCATTACCTACAGCGTAGCGGTGGAAGATAGCCGGGGTTGCAGAGGACAAACTTCCGTTGAAGTAAAAGTAAATAAAGCCCGTCAGATTTTAGTACCTACCGCCTTTACGCCAAACGGGGACGGTAATAATGACTTTTTGCTGGTACACGGCGTACCGGGAACGGAAGTACTTACTTATAAGATATTTGATCGCTGGGGTAGTTTACTATTTGAGAATGGTGGCTTTATGATTAACGATGCCATAGCGGGCTGGAACGGAACCTACCGAAACGAGCGATTGACCTCCGGAGTTTATATCTGGCAAGTAACGGTCCGTTATCTGGACGGGGAACTCAAAACAGCTAGTGGAAGTACTACGTTGTTACGATAAGTGGTGGTACGTCATGGAAAAAATGAAGCGCTCCGAAGCAGCGTGCCGGAGAATTTTTTATAGATTAAATTTAAGAAAAACTAGCGCGCACCGTATTGAACTGGCGGACGACCGAACTGCAAGTCCGTTAAAACCTTTGTATCTCCGATAAAGGTAAATCAGATTTCCTTTCGGGAAAAAAACACTTGTGTGAAAGCAGTATTCCAACTAAATAAATACGCTGGTTAGTTGAGTAATTGACCATTTTTACTATCTTCGTGACGACTTAATAACAACAACACAGAAAGAAAAAATGAGATTCAAAGAAACCAACTCTGAAGGTTACTTTGAGCATCCAGTCGTGATCACGGACCATACCATTATGTCCGTTGCTTCGGAGATGCTTTCAAGGAAATCTTCTCTACTTAAAAAATATGATTTATCCTTTCAACAATATATCATTCTAAAAACACTATATTTTTCGGATGGCGAAGCTGCTTCCATCAAGTCATTAACCGAAGAAATGCTTGATAAAATGTCTAATACTTCCCGGTTAGTTTCAAAGCTGGAAAAAAAGAATTTTCTGGAACGAAAAATCAGCACAACGGACCGCAGACAGGTAGATGTATTTATAACAAAAAAAGGTAAACAGACATTTGCAGAAGCAGCAGTTAAAGTAAATGAAGCGATCATATCTGCTTTTGAGCCACTAGATAAAATAGAATTGGCTAATTTATTGCAGTCCCTCCTGAAACTGAAATCGGTTTAGATATAAGACTTTTATAGCTTATCGTTTGTCCAATGCACGGTGTACTAAAGTCGAGCTAAACAAAAATGTTTAAATAATCCATTATGTTTAATCAAATCTTTCGGTACTTTCTTTCGGGCCTGGCTGTTCTTATTCCGATCTGGGGTACCTTTTATATCTTATATCATCTGATTGTCTGGATAGATAATTTATTGAGTATAAATATTCCCGGTCTGGGCTTAATGATTGTTTTTGTCATTGTGGTCAATATCGGACTGCTGGCCAAAATATTTATTGGAAAGTCGATGATTGTCTTTCTGGATCGCTTTATGGGAAAAATTCCAGTAGTGGCCGTATTGTATAAGGCATTTAAGGAGGTAACGGAGGCACTGATGGGCGAACAGAAAAAATTTGATAAACCGGTATTGGTGACTTTTTCCGAGAACGCTGTTTACCGACTGGGATTTATGACCCAAAAAACCATCAAACTGGCAGGCATTAATGATCTGCCACTGGTAGCCGTTTATTTCCCGCATTCCTTTAATTTTAGTGGAAATGTATATTTAGTACATCCGGATAAAATCCGCCCGTTAGATGTCAAAAGTGGAGATATGATGAAATTTATGGTTTCCGGAGGTGCCGTAGAAGAAATACAACCAAAAATTTTGACTGAGAAATGATAAAAATTCATTCAGGAATATATTAAAAACATTTCCTCAAAAAAAAAGCACTGATTCGGCCGAATCAGTGCTTTTTTTTGTAAAAACCTACAATCTTAAGAAGCCATCATGTTAGTTTCGGCATCTTTAGCGTTTTCCTGTACGGAATCAATTCCACGGTTTGCACCATCTCTGGAAGCATATACCTGGCTGTGACCAATCACCTGCTTATTTCCAGCTAGCAAGTTGAAGAACACCTTACCATCCGTAGAGTTCTTAACAACAAAATTATCCTTATTAGCCGCATTTCTTTTTACGGAAGAGATTCCAGTTTTCACGCCAGACAGATCAGCGTAACCCTGGCTAGCCAAAATTACCTGGCTATTTTTTGCCTTTAAATTAAAATAATACTTACCGTTTTTTTCGCTTTTAAATACATCAAATCCCATAATAAAATTAATTTTTTTAGTTAATTAAAAAGATATACAGCAATAATAATAATTTTTTTTAAAGTTTGGGGAGGTTACTGCTAATTATTTTCTTTAAGTCTGGCCAGATCTGCTTTTGCTTTGGTGATGGCTTCCTGGATTTTACGCAGTTCAGCCTGTGCCTCCTGCACCGCTTTTTTCTCTTCCCGGATTACAACAACCGTTTCCTCCTTCACCTGATTTATTTGCTCTTTTGCCTCCTGTTTTGCCGCGTACACCGCATCGGAGGATTCTTTTTGGGAAGCAGAGATTTCGGTCAGTGAAGCTTTCCGGGCAGTTTCGGCGTCGTCGAGATATACCTGTTTTTTCTCTGCCGTCTCTTTTCTTATGGCGGTAATTTCCTTTTTCGCTTTTTCCGACGCTTCCGCCGTTTCGGTGGCGTAGGCAGTCTTTTGTTTTTCCATTTCCCTCTTTGCCAACGCAATAGCCTCGGCGGACTGCTGTTTTACCGCCGCTACTTCGTTGGCTTGCTCTTCTTTAATTTTAGCCACCGCAGAAGCTCTTTCCTCTTTCGCTTTGAGAATAGCCAGTTCGGTTTCCTCCTTTGCCGCCGCTTCGGCCAGTTTTACTTTTTGAATTTCGTTCGCCGTTTGCTCATTAATCGCCTTAATTTCCGCCGCTGCGTTATTTTTTGCGACCACCACTTCGTTCGCCGATGCCTCTCTTTGTGCGGCGGCCTCTTCTTTAATTTTCAAAATAGCGGCCGTTTCTTCCGCCTGGGTGATGGCTATATTTTCGGCCGCTTTCCGCTTTACTTCCGCCTCTTCGTTGGCCGAGGTCTGCTGTGCGAGTACCGCTTCCTCTTTCGCCTTAGCGATTTGATTGGCAGCCATCTCCCGGGCCCGGGCCACTTCACTGGCGGCGTTGTTGCGGGCAGCCTGTACTTCTTCGGCGGTCATCTGCTGATTTTTCTTCTCCTCTTCCTTTACTTTAGCAATTTTTGCGGATACTTCCAATTGAATCTCTTTGATTTTATGCTGTGCCGTTTCCTGGCTTTTGGCCACATCAGACGCGTATACGGTTTTGGCCTCGCTGGCTTTTGCGTTGGCCTGCTTCACTTCCGTAGCCGCCGCTTCCTGTGCTAATTTAACGGCTTCGGCGGCCCGCTGCTTGGCCAAGGCGACCTCTTCGGCAGAACTGGCTTTCACCGCTGCTTCCTGAGACTTAGCCTCTGCAATCGCCTTTTTTAAATCTTCCTGAATTCTGGACATTTCCGTCTGAGCGCGTTCTTTGGCGGTAGCCACGTCCGTAGCAATTTTAGTTTTTTCCGCTGCCGCTTTTTCACGGGCCTCCGCTACCTTATTGGCGGCCTCCTGATTGATCTCCGTGATCGACTGTCCGGCGCGGTTACGAGCAGCAGCTACATCTTCGGCGGCGGCCTGTTTTTCTTCCGCCGCTTTGGCTTTGGCAGCGGCAATTTCCTGAGCCGTCATGGCCTGGGTACTGGCGACCTCCTCCGTTGAACTCTGCTTGGCGTCCGCTACCTGTTGGCGGGTATTGTTAATTTCTTCGGAAGCTTTCCTTTTGGATTCTGCCACTTCGATAGCGGAAGCTTCTTTTTCTCTAGCGATATTTTCCTTTAGATCGGCCATCTCGGAAGCGGCATTCTCCTGGAGCATCGCCTTTTCTTCGGCGCCTTTCCGGCGGGATTCGGCTACCTCGAAAGCTACCTTTTCTTTTTCTAAAACGGCATTTTCTTTTATTTGAGCAATCTCCTCGGCCGTTTCCTCTTTCACCTGTAAAATTTGTTGCGTGGCCGTTTTCTTGGAAGTCACCACGTCTTCGGTCGTCTTATTACGCTCCTCTTTGGCCTTGGCTCTGGCTTCGCTGATAGCATTTGCTGTTTCTTCCCGTATACGGGTCAGTTCCATTTGGGAGTTTTCTCTGGCAGTGGCAATCTCATCGCTATACTCTACCCTGGCCAGCTCTAGTTTCTCCTTAACTGCTTTAATTTCCTGCGCGGCCTTCTCTCTGGCAGCCGCAACATCCTGCGCGCTTTCGAGTTGTGCTTTAGCTACTTCGGCGTCCGCTTTTTTACGGCTCTCTACTACGTTGGTATTGATTTTATCAATCTCCAGATCCGCTTTGGACCGGGCATTCTGAACAGATTCGGCTACCGCCTGTTGGGATTTTCCCATTTCTGTGTTTGACTTTTCTCTGGCGGCCAGTACCTCCTGCGCGAATTCAGATTTTTTCTCCGCTGCCTGTTCCCGGGCCAGCGCTACTTCGTCCTGTAATTGACTCTTAATTTTATCCGCCTTACCGCGCTCCAGCTGAATCTCTTCCCGCATTTTTTCTTTAATGGTGGCCAACTCCCGTTTTAGATCGGCCAACTCTTTATCATTGAGCAAACTAACATCGGTGATCCGGCGACCGCCGCCGGAAGAAGTAGCACTGATGGGCGCACTGGTTCTGCCGCCACTGGGTTTAGCCGATAAATCGTTGTTGGCCAATTTTACATCCCTCACTTTTCCGCGATCCAACGAAGCGTTGAAACATTTTGCCAGATTTTTAAAGTCCGTCTGCCGGTTGGGGGTTACCGTAAGTTTGAGCATCTTGTTGGTTACGTTATTACGCAAATACAGCGTATTTATCTGCGAATTAGCAAACCAATCAATCGCGGCCATATCCAGTTGCAGGATATTGGTAAAAATGGGCGTATTACCCGATTTTTTCACCTCGCCCATTTCCGTAAAGCGGTAACTTTTTCGTTTTTTACCCGCATCCATAAAGATGATCTCATCGTCCTGATTAAATTCCACACCACCGTTAGAATATACTTTTGCCACAATTCCCTGGGTGGTGGTATTAAATTCCAGCCGGTAGCTGTAAGTACCCCGGATGACGATCGTCTGATCTTTTGATTTCAAAATCTGAGAGCTTCCAAGTGTTTTATTCTCTACAATCAGTCCGGCACAATTCTGAGCACGAACATAAAGAGAGGAGCAAAAAAGGATGGAAAATAGGAGGATTGATAAGCGCATAACTCGATTATTTTGCACAATATAGTAAGAAGTTGTCTAAACTAACGCAAAGTACAGCTGAGTTATTGGTATCAGCAATAAACCGTATTTAATTTCACCGCCAGGGCGTAAATATATTCGCTACGTATAATTTGTGCTGTAGACCTAAAAAACGCAACTACTATTTTCATTATAAAATACTAATAATCAGCTGGTTACACTACTCTATTTTTATGATTTTTGAAGCACTCCTTTTATACCCGTTAATCCGTATTTCCTGATTATTTGCTTCTATCAGCACAAAACTATTATTCTCCAACCCCAAATAATCGACCATTCCAGGCTGAGTGATATAATTAATATTATCAATTTTTTTAAAATGTTCTTCGTGAATATGCCCCTGAAATACCGAAAGAATGTTGGGATGACCACCGATTAGCCTTTGTATTTGCTGATAATTACTTACGTGAAACTTAGCGCCGTCGCGGAAATACTCGAAGAGTGGATGGTGGCAAAAAAGGAACGTGGGACGATCATTCATTTCCAGATCATTTTTGAGCCAGGTGATTTGTTTGTCAGGAATGTTGGCGTCTTGCCAGTCCGCGCCTTCTTTGAAGAAATGATCTTTTCCGTTTTTATCATAATTAGCATCTAATACTACGAAGTGACAACCCTGAGTATCAAACGAATAATAACTTTTATCTTTTGGAATTCCAGTATTTTCAATTAATGATAGAAATTGGTCCTTATTGATACTATCCACGTCGTGGTTGCCAACACAGTGGTATCTTGGTCCCTTAAACCGAGCATATTCCGCCTCGATGGTTTTTAAAAATTGCCGGGTTTCTGCTTCTTTTTTAGCGGGTCCCTCGTCCTTTAAGTCACCCAGGTGAATCACGAAGTCTACTTTTTCTTCGTTCATTACATCCACGAATTCGGTCATCTTCTCCAGCGCATTCCGGTAAAACCGCGTTCCCGACGGGCTGCGATCCGCGTAGTGAGAATCGGTCGTGAGACCAAATCGAATATTTTCTTTAAAATGATGGTTACAACGTACGGGCAGTACTACCGAAGAAACGGTAAAAAGAGACAGATTTTTAATAAATTTTCTTCTTCCAGTGTGGGGATAATTTTCCATAGACTACCGCTTTGCCGCCAGCAAATACAGAATAGCCATTCTAATGGCCACGCCGTTTTCGACCTGTTGGAGAATAATAGAATTGGGAGAATCGGCCACTTCACTGGATATTTCTACGCCCCGGTTGACCGGTCCGGGGTGCATGATGACCACCTTTTTTCCGGTTTGATTAATGATCTCCTGATTGATACCGAAGTACTGCGCGTATTCTCGGATGGAAGGAAAGAATTTAATGTCCTGCCGTTCCAGTTGTATCCGTAATAAATTGGCTACGTCACACCAGGCCATGGTTTCGGCTACGCTATAACTAACCGAGACACCCAGTTTTTCGATGTATTTGGGAATCAGGGTCGGAGGTCCGCAGACCCGAACTTTGGCCCCTAATTTTTGCAGACAAAAAATATTACTCAGGGCCACCCTGGAATGTAAAATATCCCCAAAGATCGCAATTTTTTTACCCGCCAAATCACCCACTTGCTCGCGCATCGAGTAGGCATCCAGCAGGGCCTGCGTCGGATGCTCGTGGGTACCATCTCCGGCGTTGATGATGTTGGCATCGATATGCTGAGAGAGGAAATAAGCGGCACCGGGCGCGGGGTGGCGCATGACGACCATGTCCACTTTCATGGATAAAATGTTGTTGACGGTATCCAGGAGGGTTTCACCTTTTTTAACGGAAGAAGAGGCGGCGGAAAAATTTACGACATCGGCAGAGAGTCGCTTTTCGGCCAACTCAAAAGATAACCGGGTCCGGGTAGAATTTTCGAAAAATAAATTAGCCACCGTTACGTCGCGCAGGGAAGGAACCTTTTTGATGGGACGATTGATAACTTCTTTAAAATTCTCAGCCGTTTCAAAGATCAGTCGAATATCCGCTTCGGTCAAATATTTGATACCCAAAACGTGTTTGGTACTTAATTGTGAACCCGTCATTTTTCTCTTTTTGAACCAAATAATAAAACTTTGTCCGACCCTTTTTCCTCGGCCCACTCCACTTGTACGTAAGCTTCGTCGATTGAATCTACGGTAATTCCAACGTAATCCGCCCGGATGGGTAAATGCCGGTTAAAGCGTCGATCCACCAGGGTCAGCATCTCTACTTGCGCGGGACGTCCGTGATCCTGCAGGGCGGACATGGCCGCGTGAATGGTTCGTCCGGTATATAAGACATCGTCTACTAAAATCACTTTTTTATTTTCTAAATCAAAATCAATAGACGTTTTGCTGGGCTGCAATGGTTTTGCACGCAGTCTGAAATCATCCCGGTAGAACGTAATATCCAGATTACCGGATTGAATATGGTCGATATTTAAAATTTTATGTAATCCCGTGACGATGCGATTCGCCATGACGACGCCACTGGTTTGAATTCCTACCAGACAGGTATCTTCGAAGTCGTCGTACTGCTCAATGAGCTGATGACAGAGTCTTTCGAGGGTGAGGGAAAACCGCTCTTTTGCGAGGATGGTACGGCCTTTTTTCATATAGGGCAAATATAAGGAATTGTTTTTTATTTGGGGAAGGGGCTGGAGGTTGAATCGCTGCGCTTGTTGAATTGTTGAGTCGCTTCGCTTGTTGAGTTGTTGAATCGCTGCGCTTGTTGAATCGTTGAGTGTGTGATGGAAACTGTATTTGTCGTCTATGCTGACTATATGGATCGGATGCAGAGTTTGAATGTTTTGCTTCTTGCCCCTTGCTAGGATGTTCAATTAACAGAAAAAAATTGCAGCACTTTTTTGCAGTAATTTGTTCCAAGATTTTAGTTTTTTCTTTGTTTTTTTCTGTTCATTTTTTTGCAGAAAAAAAACGAAATAAAAAATCTGCCGCCTGTCGCATTTTTCGAATTACCTGACCCGCCCGCATAGCGGTTCATTTACTTCTCACACTGTC
>JAUKWC010091599.1:0-27532 GCA_032356245.1 Endocladia muricata
CATTGAAGGGGTTGGGTTGGACAATGGTTTGGATGGCGGTTGTACTGTATGTAAGGAGAATGAATGAGGTGGGGGGAGGGTGTGTGTGTGTGTGTGTGTGTGTGTGTGTGTGTGTGTGTGTGTGTGTGTGTGTGTGTGTGTGTGTGTGGTGTGTGAGGTTTTGGGTATTTTTTTACATGTTTGTATTTTGAGCGCGTGCAATGACGTACGATGGTCACTCTCCCTGCTCTGGGTATTGAGAGACGGTATCATACTGCACTGACCGCAGTGGAGGCGGTGCGTGCCAGTCTTTCGGCTCCATTTACAGTACATATAGCAATGGAGCTCAGGTGTTGCGAGCTCGTACTGTACTGTAGCTGCTACTGGAGTCTGTAGACAATGCCATGTTGCAAGGCGGATGTGGGGGTGGAGAGAGTGGGATGAAATGGAAGGAGGTGTGTAAAGCGGCTGCAGTGGAACAAACTGGAAAGAGCGGAATCGTGCATTGCGACGCACCACCCTTTCAAGTACTGGAGGTACAGTAGTACGGACTGTACTGGACTGGACTGTGCTGTGCTGTGCTGTACTTTATGAGAGCGGAGACAGTTTCGGAGACACGTTTCCAATGACGAGTAAATTTATATATCCCAAGACATTGGTCACTCTACACGAGACGTGAGCATGTCAATCAAAATCTCTTTCTCCAAAGGCACACGTGTACACTTCCACATTGAATCGACGGAGAGTGGGCGACCACGTGTCGCCGGGTGTCTCTCTGCGTCTTGCACGATGCAGAAATTCGCTGGCCACACCACTTGAACAGAGAGTCCGAGTGTTACGCATGGTTGTGGTTGTCATACAGGGATGGTACGGAGCATACAGGACGCTTCTGACATGACGCATGAGAGGAGACAAAAGTAGATTGGGTCTTGTCGAAAACCCGTGTTTAGTCGTATAGAACACATGTGGGCATGAGTGTCTCGGGGCGTCGAAACATGTAAAAAAGCAATAGGCAACAAAAGCAGCGTGAATCGTTTTTCTTTTACAATCAGTTAGCCTCGCTACTGTAGCTTCTAGAGAGACTCAGAAGGACATATTGTATTTACACAGACACGACAGTCGCGTTTCTCGGTGATGCTTTTTACACAGCAACAGCAAGGCAGTTTTTGCGAAGAATAAAACTGGGCCCCACCGCACCACGCTCACAAGTAAACATCCCACCGCCATTGTCGCATCAAATTCTCAAATTCTGTTTGTCAACGAGCTGTATTACCAACGAGCCTCGCACAAGATCTCTGCCTTCTTCAAGGTAAGCAGGCGTGAAGAGCCACTCTGATTTTTTTCGCGCTTTGAATGCACCACTCGACTGAAACTTGCTACGGGCGAATACTTTTCACACACATGTTTTGCTTTCAAATTCGCAAGTGTTTGTGTCGCTACTTCGAATTGGGCAACTCTTCATATACCCCCACCCCCCCCTGCTGCTCACAACACATACATCCATATCACCATCGATGCACAAACAGCAGTCACTCCCGTGCACCTAGACATGTGCCGCATACAAGCGCCTGTGCCAACATGCCCTCGCCAAAGCTTGCGATTCTTGCAACAAAGAAAACCGTCTCGCCTGCCCCTCCACAGATGTATGCGACCGAGGCGTGTGCATTCCGCGTGCTCTGCATGTATGCCAGTGTCTGTCACACCGCGTACTCTTCAGCATGCCTCTTGTCGTAGCTGCTGCCTGTGACCATACCTATCAAACAGTTTTGACCAAAGGCGTGCCTCTGTGGGCGCACCACACCTCACAATCCCATGCCATCCGTTCACGGTTGAAACGGTGGACGATTGCCGAGTGGCTGTCCAAAGCCCCCCCCCCCACCCCCACAGCTCACCTGCATCCATGCAGAGGCGCAGATACATACACATCGCCACCTCCTCTACATCCCCATCCCGGTCATGTTTACATGCTTGACATCCGGTGCCGCCTTGTTCGGTTGGCTCTCATACACCGTCAGCACCGCCTCCCTCCGATACTTTGTGAACTCCCCCCTGAGCCCCACATACATAATCTTTGTCTGCTCGGCCCCAAAATTGCTCTTCACAAACAACCACAACTTGGACACATTCTGAAACTTGGTAAACTTTGTAGGGTACTCGATAGCCCCCTCCACATTCCTCTCCACCAGATCCCAGCTCTGCACTGCCGCCGTCTGCTCCACACTCCCAAAATCCATGGCCTCCTTGTTGACATAGGCGCTCAACTTTGCCGGGTTTTCCACATCGCCCGCCCCAATCACGCAGATCGACTTGATCTTCACTGGCGACACAAACGGAATGCACATGAGCAGCTGCGCATCCACGTCGGAGACGAGAATGGGCAAGGACGGGTCGCAGCGTTGGTGCCACGGGCGTAGCACGCGTCGAAGCGAGTCCGGCTCCGACTCGTTGAGACACTGCAGCGCGTCCATGTCCACCTGTTCAAACAGCGACCACGCCTCGCCACCGGCGTCGTCGCCGTGGTCGTGGTCGTGGTCATGGTGCTCGTGACCGCAGGTGTGCGCCGGGTCGGACATGGTGCCGAGGAGGAGGACAGGGGGTGTGGGCGGAGGGTTGCGAAAGGGAACTCGTCGGAGAGATAAAATCAAGGGAAAGGCGAGGGGGGCGGGGAGGGGGCGTGGAGAGGGAAGAAGGGGGGTGGATGTCTTGTTGGGACGTGTTCGATTTTGTGAGTCCCAGTGGAATGTGTTGCAGATGGATACCGGCGAAGGGCGGGGGGGGAGGGAAAGAGGGCGGAAAGGGAGGAGAGAGAGTTGGAAAGAAGAATCTCGAATCATCACATCTTTGGCGTTCGGTTCTGTAAGCATGCCTGTTGACCCCAGTGGCTGACAGTATGAAACAAAGGTCAAGCACATGGTGAGATTGGGGGATGGAGGGGAGAGGTTTGTTGTTCGTGACATGCAGTGCTCCACTTGGCTTCCTTCCGCAACAGCCAATTGGTAACCTGGAGAAAAGGAACCTTGACCTCCATAGAGAAAGCGTTGGAAACGTCCACGGGACGGCATGACGAAACGTAAACAAATAAATAAATCTTCATTCCGAGGTTGACCAGGCCAGACCAGGCCAGGTTGCCCACGTTTTGAGATAAAACTGAATCTGCATCGTCTGCTCGGTGTGGGTGAGTTTCTGGGGCTGCACAATTTCCCCACTTCGGCTACTTGTGCGGCCCCCTGGTGGCTGCTCTCACCTTTCCTCTCACCTTTTTCCAGGACTCTCTCGACTACCTCGAAAACACCAGGCCAGTCTTTTCTCTCGCACCAGCTCCTCCTTGTAGTCTCTTGTCGTGTTCAAAACGTCCAATTCGAAACCACGCACGGATGCAAGGTTTTGTCAAACCTCTCACCGTCTTCCGCCACAACCAAGTCGCCACCCCTGACAACCTTGACCCCCTCGTGGGCACTCGTCGACGGCATGCAACTCTCCCCCGTTGTCCTTGTCGTCGCCGTCGCCGCTGCCGTCGCGTAAGCATCACCTCATGCGCTCCAGGACAAGTCTCGGACACCCCGGAAAGGTCCGCTCTCCCGACCCCTGCCCCGCACAGCTCGGGCAAGGGCTTTTTGCTGTGGGGTCCTCCCGGCTCCGGCAAGAGCACTCTCTGCGAGGCCCTCAGTCACTCGCACGGCCTGGTGCACATATCCACCGGCTCTCTCCTGCGCGCCCACGTCCTGTATGAGACGGACTGGGGCGTCAAGGCACGCCCGTTTGTGCGCGCGGCCACCCCCGTCCCGGATGAAATCGTGATCCCCATGGTGTTGGAGAGGCTGCACCAAAAAGACTGCAGCGAGCGGGGGTTTGTGCTGGACGGGTTTCCGCGCAATGAGCGACAGCACGCGGCGTTACGCGACGCAGGCTTCATGTATCACGTTGCGTTTCTGATGCATGCGCCGCGCGATACGCTTGAGAGGCGTATACGTTACCGGCGGCTCGACCCGGAGACCGATACGTTGTATAATTTGAAGCTGCGGCCGACGGAGGACCAGGAGGTGTTGGAGCGGCTGGTGATGCTGGACAAGGACCGCGGCAAGAAGGCGGCAGAGCTGTTTGCGAGTTACGGGAGTGCAACGGCGGAGATTTTCGAGCTGTTTGCGCCGCGGGCGGTGCGGGTCGATGCGGACCGCCCGTTTGAGGACATTTTGCGCGACATTGCGCAGCGGCTGGCAAAGGAGGGCGTGGAGGGGATGCATGAAATGGAACAGTTGCCCAAGGCGCGTGTGATGCCGTTGGTGGCCACGCCGCCGGACGCGTTGGGGCGTGCGAGTGCGGTGCGGGAGAGGGACGAGAATGGGGGGAATGAAGGAAACAGGCCGGCGTCAGCTGCAGCGGCCATGAGGTCGAAAGGAGGGGGTGGGAATGTGAATCTGGAGGCGGCGGCGGAGCGGGAAGGCGGCAAGTCGCCGATCACTTTGATTCGGTGCGATGGATATATGTGTGAGAGGGAGAGTGTGGCGGGGAGTAATATTGCGTTTCGGGGGGCGGCCACGGAGCAGGTGATGTTAGTATGGAATCAACAGCCAACGACAGTGCTTCTGTTGGTGAAGAAGGGGCCAGAGTTGATGGGGAAGACGTTGGAGGCGGCGCGGTGCTTGCTCGAGTGTTTCGGTCTGAAGGTTGTCGTGGAGCCGTCGGTGCAGACGGAGGCGCTTGCCAATGGGTTGTACCTGGACACGTTTGCGTCGCCACAGTCGCTGCATGAACGTGTTGACTTTGTGATTTGTCTCGGCGGCGATGGGCTTATCTTGCATGCGTCCACCTTGTTTATGACGGCCGTTCCACCAGTGATCAGCTTCAATCTTGGCAGTCTAGGGTTCTTGACCCCCTTTTTATTTGAGCACTTTCAGGCGGACATTGATGATGTGCTTGAGGGAAACTGCAACTTGAGCTTGCGCATGCGTCTCACATGTGCAATTGTTCGCAGCGGTCGTATCCAGAAGGAGTTTCAAGTTCTCAATGAGGTTGTTGTGGACAGAGGTGCGTCGCCCTACCTCTCCAATCTCGACTGCTTTTGCGATGGCAAATACATCACCACCGTGCAAGCAGACGGCATCATCATGTCCACACCCACCGGCTCCACAGCATATTCAATGTCTGCCGGTGGGTCTATGGTGCACCCGTCTGTGCCGGCCATTCTTTTCACGCCCATCTGCCCGCACAGCCTGTCGTTTCGGCCGATTGTGTTCCCCGACTCGGCCAAGCTGCAAATCCAAATCTCGGAGGACGCACGGTCACATGCGTGGGCTTCGTTTGATGGCAAGTCGCGGCAGCAGTTGAAGCGTGGCGATAGTCTCCTGGTGCAGATGAACCTGTATCCCGTGCCTACAGTGAACAAGACGGATCATACGGGAGATTGGTTCCAGTCACTGGACCGTGCGTTCAATTTCAATAGCCGGGCCACGCAAAAAGCGCTGACGGTGCCCGACTTTCCGCGGCCGCCCATGCTTCAACCACTTGCACAACAGAATGGAGTTGAGGGGAGCGTCATCTCCCCTGAGGACTCGGCTGCGGGAGACCTTGCAAGAGGTGGAAGTTTGGAGCATGAAATGACCAGCTCGTAAGGTGCTCGCAAACTTGAATGAGAAGAGTCTCTTGCGTCGTGATCAGAAGTCATTTTTCACTCTGTACAAACAAGAGTCTATTTATGAGAGGTTCTATACGCGAGCCTTGTGAACGAATGTGCTAAATGTTTGTAAAATTGATAGGGGTAGGTGTGCTAGCATTTTCACTTTGGGATTAACCTGTACTCAGAATCCTGATTCCTGCCCGCTGTCGGATAGGGTGACAACATTGGCGAAGACAACTAAGCTGCAGTGGAGACGCACGCTTTTTTCCTATTCCTACTACGGTGTGGAATGCGGAGCGGTCGATTACTCCGTTACTACACACGGAAAATGCCAAGTAGATTGAAGTTGCTTCGATAGCCGTGAACTTCGAAGAGATAGCCAACCAAACATAATGTAGCTGCTTTACATCGCCACGCGACGACAAGGTGCTTTTTTGTCCATTGCCGAAGGATAATGACCAACACTAATGTACTGTTCTGTATTGCCATGGCGAATACTGCACAAAAAGGTTGCGGAACCCCGACATGTCGAACAAAAACTATGGAAGCCTTCGAGAATAATGTTTCAGATATCGTTTAGAAAATATTGTAAGTCAAGACGCAAAAAATTTCCCCCACGGGGAATTGAACCCCGGCCTCCCGAGTGAGAGTCGGAAATCCTAACCACTAGACCATAGGGGAGGTCGAATGAAAAGCTATGATGTGGGGTATATGAACAGAAAGCAAGCTGTTAGAATTCTGCTCTATGCCTTCAAAAAAGTTGTGCAGTTCCGTATTTCTACCCGCCCTGAAGCTTCGTCACGTGGTCTCCGGCTGTGGGCTCCATTATTTCCCGGGCCCTGCTCAACATTGATTTCGAGTACACCCGGAAGCAGTGTGACCTAGCTAGGAATTGGTCCTGAGTGATGTATGTGTGCCTCAGCTCTGTCCAATAAATGAAAAAGTGCATCAAAATGTTTCTTGTCTTCTTGTCATTGGCCAACCGGATTTTCGATGTCGTGCGGCTGTTTTGTTGGGTCATATTCCCAGCGCCAGACGGACAATCTGTAAAAACACGAATGTATTGATTGTTGTGGCCGTGTGCAACCAGTCAGAGCTCAGTGTGTGTATGTTAGTTGCTGATCCATGCATGGGCGCCGAGTCCTAATGCCGATTCAACAATATCAATGACATACAGCCCTAGTGCCATAGTATTGATTGATTATGCCCGTAGGATAAGCGTGCAAGGGGGGGTGACGGAAAGATTAGTGGTCATTGAAAAAGAAGAAAAGCCCTGTGAGAAAGCATCTGGTCAAGTTCCAAAACCTGAAACGTGTCCCAGAGTGCTTTCCTTGCCACATCGCGGCAAGGCATTGGACGAAATGGGGAACGCGCACAACACCACATCTACAGTAGTTGACCATACAGTATCAGAGTCTCCTCGCCCGCTCGTCATGCGCCGTTGTGTGGCTTCCGCCGTGTCAGCTCGAAAACCAGAGCGTAGCAGTCGCCTTTTAATTCTCCATCCCATATGATCACATCGTGTCCAGGCCCGGCAGGTCATCGACAGTTCCGACGCTGTGCGAACAAATCCCAATCATCCAGAACACTCCCTGACGACCGCATTTCTCCGCCCGTCTCGTCAACATCGTATAAAGCCTGGTGACACTCTGCTGTTCATAAGCTTTTCCGTCCGATCGTCAAATTTGCGACTCAATCCACCTGACCGCTCTCCTTTAGACCCATTCCCGCATTCCGATACTACTGAATCTGCATACCCGCTGTTTCATTCAAACCCTGAAAAGCTTAGCACAATGGGAGTTCCGGATCTCAAGCTATGCTATTTCGATATAGAGGTACGTCTACCATCTTCATCTGCAAACCATACTGCGGCAACGACGTGGGGAGTGTCAAATTGCATGTTAACCATCGAACAATGTTGTTGTTTTTCTTGGAACCCTACTTTCCTCGCTTTGTAGGGACGTGCGGAAATGATTCGCCTCGCTCTTGTCATTGGCGACATTCCCTTTACGGATGAACGCATTGCCCAGGCGGATTGGCCAAACGTGAAGCCCTCCACGCCCTACGGATCCTGTCCCACCATTATCATTGACGATAAGGAGCAGCGCGCGCAATCAACTGCCATCCTTCGCTACTGTGGCAAGCTTACCGGGTTGTATCCAGCGGATCCACTAGACGCGCTGCGTGTGGACGAACTGGTGCAGCTTGGGGACGATGTCGTTCCATGCCTTTTCCGGTATCGCGGGGATGATAAGGAGGCTCTGGAAAAGGACCGACGCAAGGTCGTTGAGGAAGATTTTCCAAAGTTCTTTGGGGGGGCTGAGAAAGTCGTGAAAGAGTTGGGAGAGGGGCCATGGCTGGTGGGCGGCCAACTATCCATTGCAGACCTAGCGATGTGTGCGCTTTTCAAGCAGATCAAGTCTGGTCGTCTGGACTATGTGGATACTGCATCCTTAGACAAATACCCTCGATTGAATGCGGCGTATGACGCAGTCATGTCTCATCCTCAGGTTGTCTCCTGGTACGAAAAGAAGAGCAAGCAGTGATTGCAAGAAGCCGACCAGCTTACAACGGACTGCCTTAGTTGAAAGCTTGTGTGCCTTGCATCGCTTGATCTACGCTTGGTGACCAGGACTCCGCAATTCTTTGAGCTTCCATGCCCTTGATCCCATTGTATTGCTTTGAGTTTAGTATGTTAGGGTCGGTGTGAACGTAAATCTCAAGGCAACGAGAAAGGGTTGACCAGGCTTTACTTGTGTGACTAATTCAGGATATGTAGGCCGTAGAAACTGTGATGCTGATTACTAGGTAAGGGCTACAAGGAGGGAGTTCCACCTCTGGCATAATCTAGCGATGAAAGCTGCATTGATAGACATGCAGGTAAATCATGGAAAGGAAAGTGAGCGATTCAAGTGCACGTTCCGGAGAACCAACCTGTGGGCCTATTTTTCTGTTTGTCAAATGATATTTTGAGAGAAGCCGAACGATGATATTTGACTGGAAGGGACATGAGGTTCTCGGAGGTTTTTCATGATTGTGCATCCTCCTCGAATACTACTCTTAATCAAGCAAAGCTCAGCTACAGCGATGCACTGCAAGTCACTATACAGTAGGTCTCAAACATGCATGCTTCCAGAATGAGGAACGGTAGCAGCGCAATATCCGCAACCGGTGTCTAGTTCAGTGCAATACACAATTTGCCAGCTCTGTGGGGACACTGCAATGATCTGTTGGAATCTTCTTGGCCAATATGATGGGGCTCGTTTGGGCGACCTCTGCGGTTTTAACCTTGCATTACGCAATAAGGTGTTATCACAAAACACTCCGAAAAACTAAAACCCTCGTATCTACGAGTACCGACGTTCTCGTTGTTCTTGTAAAACGTCCCTGTTCTTCTTTCCTTGCGTTCAGGCAGTCAATCTCAGTCCCAGGATGGACAGGCCAGTCAAACATATTACACCTACTGCAACGAGTTTTGTCAAGGATGTAGTCCGGAGTTCCGCTTTACCCACTTCTAGGTCTCGTTTTAATCTTCATGGCAGCGATGATCACATGATTGCTCGCAAGTCCTTAGAGACCAAACCAGTTTCTGCGCATGTTGCTGTCGTCAGTGGTTGCGGAAGTGGTCACGACCCGATGCCTTTGGATTTTGTGGGAGGTGGTATGCTGGCGGCAGCTGCAGTAGGCGGGCTCTTCGAGCCACCGGGTGTGGTAACTATCACAGCCATGCTTAACTATGTCAAGGATCGATCGAGAGGAATCCTTGTGGTGGTAATGAATTTCGGAAAAGACCGCGATAATTTTGATGTTGCTGTGAGAAACTTCAAGGAGCTAAATCCAGGAGTTGACTGTGAACTTCTGGTCGTTAGAGATGATATCTCTGCAACAGAACGGGGCAAGCCGCGTGGCGGCGCCGGCACTGCATTTGTACTCAAAGTGGCAGGTGCTGCAGCCGACAATGGAAAGTCGTTTAGAGAAGTCAAGCGGCATACCATTGAAGTGGAGGATAGACTGGTATCGTTCGGAATAGCATGGGAGCTTGAGGTGAGACCAGGTTGCGGGACAAGCCTGGAGCGATTAAATGATAACCAAGGTACGTGAATTGACTTGTCCATGGTGTCGCTGATTTGCAGAAGCATGCACTAACTGTACAGTCTGCCTTCACCTGCGCATGGACTGCCAATTTTGTTTCTGTATTGAGTCAAAAGTGGCATGGGGCGTGGGAATACACTATGAGAACGAAATTATTCCTGTGCCACTAGATACGACTCAGTCATCTTCGACCACTGCTGAATTGATTCGGAAAATGTGTGAAAAGCTGGACGAGGAGATGAATAGAAAGGATCCGACAGACACAAACATGTCACTGGCAGTAATGCTTAACAATCTCGGGTCGATGTCTCCTGGTGAGATGCATGTGGTCACAGCGGAAGTCGCATCTTTCCTGCACGGTGGTCGTGGCCGAGAGCTCAGCTCCTCGTCGTACAGCGTCGACTTTTACAAGGGCTGTTACGTGACATCACTTCAAAAGAGGGGCATATCAATCACTGTTCTGCCCCTGCCACATGAGAGCGGCCAGCGTATAAAAGGCTTATTGGAGGCAAGGACAGAATGTGGGGAGTGGAACGTAGGGTACCGGCTGAGTAATTAGTTTTATGCTCTGTCGATTCGAACGAGAAACCCATTGAGTTTGTTCACCTTGAGCTCGTACTGTACTGCATCTGCATCTTTGCTATATGTAGTGAAATTGCTTCCCCACCTCTCAGTTGTTCAACATGGTAACCATCCCTATTCCGGCCCTTACAGTCCTTCATACACCGCACAGTTGTAAACGTTCTTGGAAGTCGTTGTTGTACTAGACCGTTTCTGAACAAATTTGACTGCCAGGCTGACGAGAGAAAATTTCAGTAGTTGGTTGTGGAGACCAGTTTGCTTTCATTTCGCAAATTTATTGCCCACCAAATATCAATCTTGATTGTACCTACAATACATTACTGTACTGTATAGTAGATCAGGATGGATCAGAAAAGCTCACCGAGGGGTATCCGTACACTTCCTCCCGACAAATGAGATTCACTGAAGGCCTCTGCTCCTCGTTACAGTCTTCAACCCTGGTGCTGGATTGCACCGACACGCATCGACACGATTCTCGGAAAGGATGGACGTCGTACACGTCGGACCAGCGCATCCTTTCGCAACTTCTCGGCCACGTCAGCCAAGTCATAGCTCGGGTACATGTTGGCATCTCTCACTCGTGCAAAAGCACCGCTTCAGGATTTCTTGAATCTCGCTCGGTCGTAGGGAAGCCCTGTGAAAAGTAGGACTGAGTGCCCATCCACACATATTGCAGTCATTTCACCCTGTCTCATCTGTCCAATTCCCATCATGTCGAAACGCTTCATCAACTCTGCTCACGATGTTGTCCCCGACCTCATGCAGGGTCTCTCCCTGGACGACGCTCGCGTTGCCCTTGTCAATCCGTCATCAGGCCATGCAGTTGCCATCTCTTCTCCTCTGCTTAGCTCTCCTCCTCCTACTCCCCGTGTTTCTGTCGTGAGCGGCGGTGGAAGTGGTCACGAGCCCATGGCAGCGGGCTACGTGGGTGAAGGCATCCTATCCGGAGCGGTGGCAGGTGGTGTATTTGCATCGCCGTCTGTTCCAGCTATTTCTGCAATGTTTGATGCTGTTGCGCCAGTGTCCACGGGCATTTTGGTCGTCGTGATGAACTACCAGGGAGATCGCCTAAACTTTAACCAGGCGGTAGAGAATCATCGTGCGAGGCATCAGAGCTGTCCAATCCATATGCTGATGGTGGGTGATGATGTCGCCTTGCCCGGGAGTGATCAGCCGCGCGGCTTGGCAGGAACAGTTTTTGTGCTCAAAATCGCCGGTGCTGCAGCCGCACAAGGAAGGTCTCTGGATGAGGTAGTGAACATTGCAGAGACCGTCGCGGACAATGTTTCGACATTTGGTTTCGCATTGGAACCTTGCACAATTCCGGGTCATAGCGTCGATTTAGAACGACTAAATGCCAATGAAAGTAAGTCCTGACTGTATGTAACATGGGCGACGGCCGGCGAGAAACGTACACTAACAAAGACGACGACAAATGTACTGTTTCGCGCTTTCATCGGTGTCCTGGTACAGTTGAACTCGGCATGGGTATCCACGGGGAACCTGGTGCCGAAAAGCGGGAGCTTGGCAACATCGAGCAATCGAAGTTCACAAATGACCTTATTGAAGAGGTATGCGTGAGGCTAGATGCTTCGTTGCATACGAAACAGAGGAACGGATATTCCTGTTCCTCATTAGCAGTTATGGTCAACAATCTTGGGGCCGTTTCTCAGGCGGAGATTCTCATTGTGTGCCAGGCAGTGGCCACGTTTATCTTCGACGGAAAAGGGCATGTACTTAACGGCAGCAAATTCGAAATTCGCATGTACTTCGGCCATTTTATGACCTCGCTGCAAATGAATGGGGTCTCTGTGACATGCCTTGGAATTCCCGATGATAATGGTGAGACAGCTCAATTGCTGAACACCCCGACAAGCTGCACTGCATGGAATCCGGGATTCTGCTTGCGAGCTCCAGGATATCGTCCACTTGTATTGAATGCTGGAGATAGCTTCAGTAATATAGAATCGGACAGCCTGGCCGTTCAGATCTCGGGAAGCGAAGAACTTGATGGCACTCAGAGTCGACTCAGTCCACAGACTGAGAGGTGCATTCGAAACATTACGGCAGCTTTGCTAGAAAAGGCCGAAGAGCTGGGTAATCTTGACAGGAAGGGTGGGGATGGGGATATGGGCGACACCGGTAAGTCGGCAATAGCAGATTTTGTGCCCTAAGCCTAACTGTATTCTTTGACTTGCAGGTCCCATGCATTTTTCTGACATTATTGAGTGCTCGCGATCCAACTTGCGTCACCATTTTTCGCACTGAACACAGTTTCCCGAGGTTGCAATAGAATAAGATCAGACTTGCAGAGTGGAGCGTATGCATGCGCAGTAGGAAATCCCTCGATTTTATGCCGCCTTCTTGCGACAAGTGTCCAGGCTGTGATGGGAGGAACGAGCGGAATGCTTGTGGCCATTTTTTTGCATGCAGCATCCGCCTCATTTGACAAAGACAAAGAACAAAACCAATCCACATCTTGGCGCAGGGCGTTTGTCACAGGTACACATGAAGTGATGAAGCAAGGTGGAGCAGAAGTTGGAGATCGCACATTGGTTGACGCCCTCAAACCCGCGGCGGATGTTTTCGCGGAGCCAGAACGTTCTGTCGCCGAGGCAGTAGATGCAGCGCGTGATGGATACGAGCGGTCGAAGAACATGGTTGCGCGTCGCGGAAGAAGTTCTTACGTGCAGCAGTCCGAGCTGATGGGTTTTCCGGATCCTGGAGCATTGGCCATCGTGACCATCTTGAGTGCGCTTGCTGAAGAGGAACCAACGACATAGAAGGTCTGCCAATGCTACAAGTATTTTCTGGCGAGCAGCATCACTTTGTCTTGAAAAGCGGTGGATGAGATAGGTTGACCATCAACGTACAATGGATTAAGAGTGGCTTTGATGAAGAGGTGATGGAGGTCACCGAAGAATTGTTTCACGCCATCTTCCTGACGAGCATCATGCAGCAGCAAGAACCTATAGTCTGGGTATGGAATATCACCGATTGTGTTAGAGTATACGCATGTTTTCCGAGGTTAGGGATGAACACAACTATGAGCGTGCTCCGATGTTGACGAGGATCGCAATTACACATAAAATTGGAAGCTTACTACTTGGGGTGACAAACGCGGAAATCGACTGATTGTTGTACCTATCCACAACCTTTAGATACATATCTGTAGTATCCCACATCTGCCGGAGGGTAGCAGAACACCGCAGATGCGTGTTAGAAACCTCTTGTTAGAAATTAGTTGTTGCGATATTCGTGCGCCGCAAGATGGATGAAGCTCAGTACTATCTCAGCCACGCACCTTTTCGTCGACCATGTCCAGACTGCTGTGGAGAATAAGTTGCTCAACAACAGCATTTTTACCAGCAAATGATTGTGGGAAGGTAGCCTCAAACACGGGAACATCCTCCGCGGACACTATAGCTAAAGTGGGCATGAAAGCACCGGAGTCACGCCAACAGCGTGGAGACTGGAGCTCTCTCAATCGGAAATCTGTTTTGCCGCGAATTTGCTGAAGCACAAGGAGTGGGTCCTCTTCGTTGAAAGAGGTGACGGAGAAAGATTCGTTTCCTTTGACGCTCACGACCCGTACCGAAGGTTTTCGCGGAGGCGGGAGGACAATGAGCAAAAGCAGTAGTTCCTTTCTAGCACGTGGAGGAAGCTGTTGTCCATTCAACAAAGAACATCTGTCAATTTGTACTGCTACGTGTAGAACTAACCAGCACAGCACTGTCGAATGATCAGCGATGATTCAAGAGCATCGTATCCAGTCTTTTGTGCCAACAGCAGATTTACATCTCTCTTGACGTAATATGACATCATTGCTTTAGAACTCCTATTTCTCTCAGTATTGTCGCAGTTTTGCAGTTGCCTCCGGCAACCGTTTTGAAGTTTTTGTTCAACGGCTGCTGCTGCTGAGCACGCCTTTGCATGGCGTTAAGCACATGCTCCTATCTGCGATTCTTCTATCAGACCGTTTTTTCTAACAGAACGCTTGCATGCCTATTCTTTTTGGAATCAGTATAGGGCGGATCTCATTCGTCCGAGATGGATGTTGCCGGTTCGTTTTTGGAGCTCTCTTGCGTTCGGATTGCTCTCGTCCCGGCTGGACCACCGATTCCGGACCATCGGTTTGAAGAGTTGACCTCACATTTAACTGCCTTCCGTGAGGTGCCTGTCAGCTCGCTCCCACGCCGCGCTGCTGTGCCGCGGGTCTCGGGTAGTAGTACCTTTACTGGTGTACCTGCAAGCTTTCGTGATGCTATAGATGCTGCATCTCCTTCTTCTCTGCTGCGCTCCCGTTCGGCCACGAAGGACATCGGGCGTCGTACGCACGGTTCCCTAACTTCGCCTAAAGCGCAAGGTATGCCGCAGCGTAAGACGTCAATGTCATATTCCTCCACACGGCTGGGAAATCACGCTGTGGCATACCAGAAGTTGCCGCAGCCACCGCGTATCTCGGCCAGGAATACTGCCGAGTTGGATATGACCGGACCAGAGGTGGATTCGTCGTTTCGTCTGCGGTATGATGTTATACACCGCGATCAGGGGGGGGACTTAATCATGAGGCCTTTTTCGGAATGGGACGACTTTCACTCGAGTAAGATTTGGGGGGTGTTTGGAATTGTTGATTGCACACAGCCAAGCATTGGCAGCGATGCCGGAAGAAGGAAAGAAACGGTTTTTGCTGCTTATGAAGATTTTAGCACGACTCTCGGAAGCTTCAATGAGGCGTCCGTCCGAAGACTGCTTGTGTTTACCTCACATGAAACCGAAGATAATGTGCCTTTTGTCATCGACGACCCTAAATCGCCATTGAAGACCAAGGCTAGTCCTCTGCTTTTCAGCGTCGGGTACGTGCCTGAGCGCTCAAAATACCTGGAAACCAGACAGGAAACTAAAGCTCAAGTCATTCATTTTGCTGGCCTGTTACTTAATGCCATAGATCGAGACTCTTGGAAGCGGAGGGAAAGTCCCGCCACGGAACTTTTTATGTCCCCTATTGACGAAAAATACTCTGTAGATCGTCAATCCAAATTAACTAAGCGTCGCTCCGGGCGGCTGGACAAACTTCTTGCCGATGGATTACTATTGATGGGTTGTCCTAGCGAAGCTCTGATTAAATATAACTCGGCTATTGAGAAGGCAAAAGCGAACAGTGACCGCCTCTGGCTCGCAGGAGCTATGGAAGGATGGTCTGCCGCGCATGTTCTGAGCTATGTGGGAACTGGAGGAAGTGTCAGGGACACTCTGTTATCGGATAGACTAATTGAATATTACGCAGATATATACAAGCTCTACCAAAAGAAGCGCGTGGCTGAGCCGGAGGCTGCAGCTGCATTGAGATTGGCTGAGTTTCTAGGTAGATGGACTGACCGTCGCAAGGACGCGTTGGATGCCGCCGAACATGCGGCGACAGTTGGGGAAGGATTGCGAGCTCAAAAACGGGCTGCATTATGGGAAGCACTGGCGCGATTTAGCGATCGAATGAAATGTCGACGGAAAGCAGCTCTCTTTCTCTACCGATTGGGACAACTAAACGCGTCGCAGTCAATCTGGTCATCAGCGGTGACGCTTACGATCGCCGCAGAACGACAACTTTCTCGGGATGGGAAAAAATCGTGGCCTGAATTGAATCGTAAGGTACTGTTAACGGCAGCAGAGCATGCTGAAGAAGCAGGCGATTCCGACACTGCTGCCCGATTGTATGTGGAGGCCATTGTCTTACCCCTATCATCGACTGCTGCTAGACGAGATGAGGACAGAAGCCTTATTGAGTCTCTGAGAAGGGCGCAAGTTCCTGCGTATCTTCCAGCTGCGGATGGAGTAGTTTCGCTGGACGATATCACTGCTCTCCAAATACCAGGGCTTACAATTCATGAGCGGGAGACTGAAGATAGTGCTTCACTGGTGTCCGGAGCGAAGGATGGACCGTTCATATACAATCCTTTCGAGGCGAAAAAATTAGCCAAAGAGGCAGCTGTCGCGAGACGTGCGGTAACGTGGGTCTCTGGTGAGCCAGCTCAAGTGTCCGCTCGGCTAATCAATAATACATGTACTGAGCTGGCAGTGGATATTATTGCTGTACTTCTATCTCCTTGTCAAGATGATAAAGAGGTCGGTGAGCCGTTTTTCAGAGTTGATGAGAATGAAGCTGATAACAACGGGGCGGAGAGTGAAGAGGAGTCGAGAAGCGCGAAGCATACGTATAGAGTTCGGCAGGCCTTGCACGAATCAGGTCGCATCGCTAAAACAATATCAGAGACTTTGAATCTGCGCTCTGGTGAAACCACACCTGGTAGCGTTAAGCAATTAACCCTCATTCCGAAGCGAACAGGTCCTCTTCAAGTTTATGGATTACTGGTGCGTCTGTTTAATGGTGCGCTTGTTTTTCTTCGTGCGAAGGCGGGTAGCGACAAGGAAGTGTCACCTGTCAATGTCATCTGCCAGTTGCCGCGTATATCATTGACAAGCTATAGTGATGAAAGTGGAGCAATGGAAAACGTAAGCAGTAGAAGCCCGTTGGTAGTATACGAGGGGGAACGGCGCACGTTTCGGATTGAAGTTGAAAATACAGGTACTCAACGAATTGCTACTACCCGAGCTAAAGTATTCTCTAGCCACCCAGAAGCACTGGAGATCATTTCGCATGAATTCCAAAAAGGTACACTTCTGCGCGGTTTGGAAAACCCGGGTTCTTCCAAATCCTTTCTAGTTGAAGTGCTTGGAAAACAGCGATATGTATCTGTGTGCACTACGAATGCTGCGTGGAGGATCTCCAATAAAGCCACATCTCTCTCCGTCGTATCAATTGTACTAGAATACGAGGGTACGGATTCGATTGGTTTGATCCGGGAATCCGGCATCTATGTCAAGGTATCATCAAAAATTGCGGTACGCGCCGAAACGCTGAATCTCCTGGAAGTGGCTTCCAAGGCTGAGACTATTGATTCTGGAAACCCTGAAAGTTCAGCACAGTGCGTATCTCTTGAAGTTACTAACTTGGTGGCAGCACCGGCCACTGTCAAATTGCGTCTCAACTCCAAATACTTTACTACACTTCAACCTCACGAGGTACCTTTGTTTGGCAGTTTTGGGCAATTTTCAGACAGTGAATGTCTTGTTGAACGTGGAGCTTCCGCGAGGCTCATTTCGTACGTGCGTTGTTCTCCAACTTCGGAGCGGCGATCGGACACAGAAGTTCAGCAATCCCAGAGCAATTCCTTTCCTCCCGGAAAATCGTCACTCCAGGTTCTATGGAGTATACCAGCTCTAGGTAGGTACGGTGTCTACGAGTTTTGTCATGATGGCATTATGACGTTAGGAAGCAGCAGAAGTGATATAGATGTGGAAGGTACTAGCAAAAATTCTGGAAACCCTGGAGATCGCAGCCCAGCTTTTGCATCCCTTGCAATTTCCATCAATGCCCCTCTAGAACACAAAGAGGGTGCAATGAAAGATCTAGAAGGGCACAACCCGATTGTTAGACTCGGAAAGTTTTGGTCTGCTACATTCCGTATCAAGGATATACCTAATGTAGCCCTCCCGCCAAATTGCGTACTGGATATTGAATTGATACAGGGTGGTGGTACTGGTATTCAACGATATGCTTCAAGACCATGCATTATCGGAGCTACTCACAGAGTTAGGGTTAAATCTCTTCCATTCGATAGTGACGAACTGCAGCACACAATTCGTGTACGTATGACATCAACAGGTATTTTCAAGCTGCGGGGCTGTCTTCATGACATTTCTGAACAGGTCCTTGGGACCAACAAGAGGGTAATGGGCAATCGAGACAATTACTCTCCGACAAAGCAACTACCACAGCAACGTAAGGAAGAGACAGTTTCAAGTTTTCCGTTGAGTTTCCTTCGCGATGCGACGAACAGCTCTGAGTCAGTCGAGTCGGAAGGAAGTAGTCAAGAGCGAAGTAATCTCATTATTGAATCCGGACCCTCTAAATTTTACCTGGCGGCACCAGAAGAGACTCCACCAGGTCTGAAAAGAGTGGGTATCATGCAGAGAAGAAGTATAGATGGTGGAAAAAAAAAGACTCGTCCTGTCGATGTCTTGCAGCCAACTACGATCGATTCCTACCCAGAAGGCAGTCCCTGTAATTTTCCCTCGTCAATTATAGCGAACTCCGAAGTATCCTTCGCAGTGGTGCAGGACGCGGCAATCGAGCATGAGCTGGAAATGTGAGTTTCTCAGAAAACGGGCGAGTGCGACCAAGTAGGTTTCGGAAGTCACTCGATTTCTAACTCTGAACAACCTAGTGCTGGAGAGGACATCAGATAGGCATAACTCGCCGCGAGGAGGTGGAGAAGCAGTCGTGTGAAGAGGTCTCCAGATATCTTCGTTACGAAGTGGGCCATAGACATGAGGCAGTGCTCCAACTACGATTATTTTAGATCAATTTAGAGAAGCTATTGAGTCTTCGTCAACGGCGGGTTTTGAGAATTAGGGCAGCTAGGCGCTCCTCCTCGGCCAAAGATGAACCATTCGCTGGCGTCGTTCGGCTTTCAACAGAGAATTTTTGAGGATCCTCATCCGACGAACTGAACGTTTCTGAATCCGAGCCGACAACCCCCTCTTCGGTGCTTCGAATTTGCTGCTGGTGTGGTGCACTTTGGGGCCGGACCAACCTGTTTAGTTCTCTACGACGAGCGCGCTGTCGCGCATGTATTGAACGAACACGACCCCGTTCGTGCATCTTGTCTTCCGCTGCCACATTCTCCAAACGCATGGAAACTGTTCTTGCGTAATCGACAATTCCCGCGTGGTGAGCCTCTTCATCAGATTGCTCATTTTCAATTGATCTCAAGTCCATCACACTAGTCGCTATTCCATCGCTGTTATAAACAATACGGTTTGCGCTTGGCATCCCCTTTAGTAAATCGAGCTTGCGCTTCTTCGTTTTCCTGCCAGGTGCTTTCTTCTGCTCTGCTGGGGAAACGGCGTCTGCTTCCGAGTCATCATCTCGATGAGATTTGTGCACCTTCTTGATCGTCAGAATATCACCATCATCAGACAAACTCATCTCCTTGCGATCAGGAACAGATGCTTTGACTCCAGTTATGTCCTTGTCTTGTCCGTCCCTTCTATTAACAGGGTCCGTTCGCAATTGGTACCCAAATACAGTTTTAGCTTTCTCTCGTCGTTGGATAGATGCATGGTCCGAGCCCCCATCATGTTTGATGCTTACTTTGGGCACAACTGACAGGCCAAAACTTCTAGCCAGGCGAGTGAAATCCAGATCAGCAACGTTGAAGACTTCTTTGTCTGCTTTTTGGTAAACGGACTTCACATAGAAAGTAAACGCCCGCTGTGCAAGATGTTTTAACTCTTGATTAGATGCAACGGTGGCAGCCAAACGAGGGTCGATAGATGTGATTTTAGTTGGGTTCACTCTGGCACGGGATAAAGAAATATTCTTTGCGCTGAGTCTGTTTAGAAAACTTTCTTCGCCCCCATGATTCAGCAACAGCATTGCTCTTCCGTTGGACTTAAAGCGGGCAGTTCTACCGACCCGGTGCACGTATGTGCTTACATCATCTGGACAATCCACTTGAATAACCCATTCAACGTCTGGAAAGTCCAATCCGCGACTGGCAACGTCAGTCGCAAATAATGCTGCAGCTTTCGTTCTGCAAAATAAATCGTACATATCAGCTCGTTTCACCTGCTTCATCCCTCCGTGCAAATGCAGTAGTGACATCCCTGGTCTCAGCTTGCAAAACGTCTCGAAGGCAAATCGCACCTGCTTTCCTGATGAGAAGAACACTAAAATCTTCGACTTTAGGTGGGTTTTCAAAAACGACCACAACACAGAAAGCTTACTATGTGCAGGTACTATGGAATACGATTGCGAAAGACCACGTGGTGTGCCAACGATCTTAACATTGCCGCCATCCGTTTCCTTCTCGAGCACTGTTTCATCCGGCCGTGCATTCCCATCTTTCTGTTCTTTGACCTCGTGACTAGAGACGGCAACATACTCCGGTTCGCGCAATGAAAGACGGGCAAGAGATTTGATACTCTTTGTCTGAGTAGCTGAAAAAAGCAGTGTTTGTCTGCTTTTCGGAAGGTTCATGAGAATAGCATCAAGAGTTTTCGCAAAGCCCATGTCCAAAATACGATCGGCTTCGTCTAATATTAACATTTGAACAGCAGAGCAATCAAGCTCTGCTACATGATCCATATGATGCAATAGACGCCCAGGTGTAGCGACAAGAACATTCATATTCCCTACCTTTTCTCGTTCACCTTCAAAGTCCTTCCCTCCTATGACTAACCCTGCAGAAATCGCATGGCCACGAGCAATAGATCTCAGAACTTCAAATATTTGCATACTAAGCTCTCTAGTCGGACTCAGTACTATGGCACCCGGTCCGTCAAGAGTATTCCATCTGTTTCGCCACAATACTTCCAGCAGAGGAACGAGAAATGCTAAAGTCTTCCCTGAACCGGTGGGAGCAGCTGCAAGGACATCTCGTCCTGCGAGAGATTGAGGGATAGAATTGCGTTGAATACTGGTCAGGTCTGTAAAACCAGATGCAACTAGCCCATCCAAAGTTCGCCTCGATATCGGTAGATCTGAGAAGCGTGTAGCTCGGAACACGGCTGGTTGCAGATCGGCAGCTCGAGGAGAATTTTCTTTCTGCTCGACAATTTCTCGTGCCTTTTGCCTCCTGTTTTGCCGGAAAAGCTGGAAACGCCCCGAGTACGATGGAATGGCCGCTGTCAATTTCACTACCCGTCGCAACTCAGCTTCTTCCTTCTGTCGACTGTTCGAAGTAGAGGTTGAGTTCACACGATCTCGGCCACTTCTTGTTCTTTTAGTTCCACCCATCGTATGTCGCCGATGAAATGAGCGAACTGGCTCGGACATCAACGCACTGAAGCGAAAGTCAGTGTACTCGGTTATAATCACGCTCACCGACGATCCGTACTCTAAACCAGGCTCAAAGAGAAAAATTTACAAAAGAAATATTTTTAAATCTAGATATTAAACTACAAAAACACACTATTGTCTATTGGACATTAGACCTCATACAGTATGAGGTCGTAGTTCGCGGAGATGTAAAATGGTGAAGGAGACGTTCAGTTTCACTGTTCTTTGTTTCTACTTGAAGCTCGTGGAGTAGTCTACCTGGGCAGAAAGGATCTGTAGCAAAATTCGGCGGGCTTTTCGCGCAGCCAGAGTTCAAGTGCGACGGAGTTAGCCACCTTCTACTTCAATATCATGATAGCGGGGCATAGAAATCACGTGTACAATCACTAGCATAGCAACTCTATGTATTACATAATTTGCATACTCTCTCGTTGGTCGGTTGGTCGCACAGGAGGCCAATGTTTAAGTTGAAATAATAAATCATTACGGAATTGTATAAATTCCAATTCTTGTCCAAACGACATCCTGTAATATTGACAGTTTGGACAGGGCAGAGCTGCCCAGCCTCGTCGACAACAGAGAGAAGAATTCCACCAAACATCCTTACGAGTCTCCAATTTTCTACTAGTCCCCCGCTTTCGAACCCCGTCGCATTATTCGATCGCGGGTTTGTACTCGTGATCTTCCGGGAATATCTGAACTCAAGTGTCAATGAATACATGGTGCCAACTGGAAGATCCAGAAAGTCTCAGGATCCGTCAGAGACATCAACACGTCCTAGCTCGACTGCAGAGATTTCATCGATGGTCACGTCAGCTGGAGATTTCATAACAGTGTCTACTTCAGGTCACTACGACGGACAAATATCACTGCACGAGAGAGTCTAGATCCAGCCATTGGAATGAGAACCGCAATTACTTCGCAGGGTTCTATGAAAGTCTCGAATTTGTCAGGCAGTTCTAAAACCGATATTAATATTGATCCTTCACCCAATTAGACGAAGAGAAATGCAGAGTCGCAAAACGTACCATTCAGGGTGTATGTGGACTGGTCTCTGAGGCCATTGGGATATCACAGGCTCTCGTCAAGTTGATGCTAGAACTGAGTGACTTCGTATGCACGACACCTCGAAAAGTCACTATTACAGTCGACGAGATGGTTTATGAGAGCTTGTAACCTGCATTGCCGACCACATTTAGCTACTTTAGGTAGTTGTCTCTACGACACTGTCTCTACTGTGCTGTTGTGAGAACAATTGAAGGACCGGGAATCGTTTACTTAGAGGCAACAATCACAGATAATAACGAAACATGTGACGAGGTTTTGGAAATGGCGGAAGTTTACTAGTCAAAAAGACTTCTCAAAGTTCGTAACAGGTCCGTGACGTCCACGTTTTCGGGAATGCATGTGGATGTCCACTGAGGGCAGTAGCCTGGGAAATATCCCACGAAGAATGCACGTTTGGTAACTGCATATAAAAATTACTTCCGTGGTATTTTAAAAGTGTCACGTTCGTGTGGTACGGCGGTTTCGTGCCTCATCATCGAGTTCTAAAAATAGATTGGTCTGAGCTGCCGCCTCTAGAGAATGCTCACATCTTCTACTAGTAGTTCACTTCCTAGTAAAGTATCGAGCTCGTACTGCGATTCGTACAATATGCTACATTCCCATCTCTGACCTTACAGACCCTAATGAAGCACGACAACGTACTGCCTTCCTTTGGCCGGTGAGCTCACCATAGACCCCTCACGCTGTTGATCGCAGTGCAGTGGATCGCGAGCCACTTCGATGAAGATTACTACACGAACCACGCGCCATTTACAGCTCTAGGAACTCGGACAATATGCGCGGTAACGCTCTGCTGTACCGGCGTACCCAGAAGCGCGCCAGTATTACTTGGTAGCAGACGAAATGAAGGACCATGCGCTGACTCTGGGGACATCATTTTAGCCATACCGGAATGCGAATAAAGTCTATCTTCTAACCCGCATAAGAAGTGGCAGATTGAATGAGTGCCGGAGGACGGTGTCAGTTTAGAGCGTGCCGAAATCGAGACGTTCAATTTTATCCCGATGTTGAAATGCAGTGTTTGTAGGGCACGGTCTCTCGGAATTGGTCTATGCGTACAGCGCCACTGTGGCAAGAATATATACTATGTACAAGGGACGTTGCCGACGGCCGATATTGCCAGTCACTGATACGACGGCGTACACTTTTGCGCCACACACGATGTTAGCGCACGTTGGACGTGTGGGCGTCCTAATTTACTTGTGACTTTGACTTATTTCATTTGTTTTGTTTATCACTCACTTTCTTTCTCGCCGACGTCTGTGTTTCCGGAAAATGGATGCCGACGTCCACTGGGTGCATTAGCGTAGTAAACCGTCCAACCCCGTACTGCACATCTTGGAACGCCATGAAATGCTGACCTAAATGGCATTCCAAAACGTGTAGTTCGTGTAGTACGGCGGTTTTTCGCATGGACGCCGACTTCCAGAAAGTAAAGAACTTGAACTGCCGCGTCCAGTGAACGCCCGCATCCACTACCTGCAGTTCACTCCCTAGTGAAACATCCAGCTCGTACTGCGAATTGTGCAGTAAACTGCAGTTCCGCATCTCACCTTACGTACTTCAATATGACATCATAACCTATAGGCTGCCTCACGTGTATAGGCTTACCTTGGACCCTTCATACTTTTAATTCCCTTCCAACGAATTTCGCGCCACTACACTGAAGACCACTACGCACAATATGCGCTATCTGTGGCTTAAGGATGCTGAGCATTATCCTCGGAAATGATCGGCTGCACTGCCTCACGTACTATCATGCCGACGTTATTTGGCACGAGATGATGTGTAAAACTCTGCGCTCATTTCTCGGACAGTATTGTAAACGTAGTGCAACGCAAACAAGTACTAACGTGTAACCCGCGTAAGGCGTGGCACATTGCACGAGTGCTGCTGGAC
Source organism: Endocladia muricata (assembly GCA_032356245.1). Lineage (NCBI taxonomy): Eukaryota > Rhodophyta > Florideophyceae > Gigartinales > Endocladiaceae > Endocladia > Endocladia muricata. The sequence goes on from JAUKWC010091599.1 coordinate 24,135, forward strand.
GGCGTCAGTTTAGTGCGTTCCGAACACAAGGCGTTTAAAGGTACGGAGGGGCTGGAACGTAGTTGTTTTATCCTTCGCGATGCGTTCGTGTAGCAGAGCCTGCTTTGTGCATCGCCCCGTCACTTGGTAACAATGCGCGCACGAATTCATACATCTCGCACCGCGTGGTTTGCGCCAAAGTGTTGCCAACTGCAGCGCAACGCTGGTGGCTACAGTCGAGTCGGCATCCTTTCACGCGAAACTACTTTCTTCCTACGCTGTACGGCCACCTACCCTTAGAAGCACGTCGGAAGTACAGACGTCAACACTTCAGTCCCCGCTTGCCGTAGTCGTGCTACAGTTGACCCGTGCAGAACGGGAGGCACACACATCTTGTGCTGAACAGGTCATACACGTATCACACGAAGCACAGACACAAACTCAACCTCTGGGCGACGTCAGAGAGAGGTTCTAAACGTGTATTTCGTGGCGTTGAAAAGTAAGTAATGATTAAGATCGGTGGGGTGTCACTAGTGACAGAGGTTGAGATCAGCACATGTGAAAATACATGGGCAGATGGATGTTGTTTCTCAGATTAAATTTCGCACATCTATCTGCTCATGTGCTTTCACAGGTGTAGATCTCAGCCCGTGTCACTAGTGGCATCCCCCCGCACCCAAAACGATCTACCCAATATGTCTAGTTTTGTGAAGGGGGTGCCACTGTTTGTAACTGCTGTTACGCAACAGAAACGTGAGCGTGTGGGAGTATACCGTGTTGCTGGCCACTGCCCGCACTGTCCGCAATACGAATGGCACACATCTGCTCCCACAGCATGACACCTCACACCCTCCTGATAACGATTCATTAACGCGGTCCCCCCTGCTTTCCTTGCTTCGTCCTCGTCTCTCCTCCCTGTACTTCGATCCACGTGGTTTTCCTTGCTTCGCTTGCGACGCTCCGCTCCTCCCTCGTTTCATCCCCATCAATCCTGGGCTTCTTTTCCTCTTCCGTTTCTCATCGTACTGTAACAATGGCGCCGACTGAACTCAGCCGGCCTGGGACAGCCGGCGTGTACTTGTCTGCCTTCATTGCCGTTCTCTCTTCATCCGAGGTGAACCCGAAGTTTGACCTCACGAAGTTCCACTTGTCGGCCTTCCTGCACTTTGTCATCGCAGCAGACGACGGGGCCACAGTGGCGATCAAGAAAATTGCCGCAGTGAAGAGCAAGCAGCCCAACCCTGGCAGCGACTTCCGCACTTCTATGAAAAGCGCCGGCCCGGTCTCTCGCGAGCCGGGCAGCGAGCAGATGAAGCAGATAGTGCGCGCAGCGCTGTCAATCATCTTGCTGACCCGAAAAGACAAGAGGATTGAGGAGATCGCGGACGTTGCCCTGAGGTAGAAGAACTACGGGATGTCCCTTTTTGTTGGCACCAAGTTCATTCCCTCTAAGGTCAGCGAGATTCGGGAAGTAGTCCTCCCCGAAACCTTTTCTGTTGGCCGCACCAAAACCTTCGAGGTTCTGATGTTCTTCAACGCGATTAACATATGCCACTCGAGGCGCGGCAGCAAACGTGCATTCGTTTTGGAGAAGATAAATCAAAGCAGAAATCGTCTCGCGTTTGCTGTGAAGCTGCTAACTTGCGTGTGGACGAAGCTGGCGAAGGCATTGGGGGTTTCGGAGTGTGAGGCCTTAGTCCGACCCTACCTTCTGTTTCGCCCACGCGTTCAGCACTTTGTGGCTTTGAATTTATGCGCTGATGGCTTTGCACCCATCAAGCAGGAGAGCATGGTACGAGGGAATGGGGTAGCAAGTGTGGAGGAGAGTACGAGCAGTACCGTAGCCTGGGGCCGAACTCCTGAGAAGAATGCGTCAAGTCGAGCGGTTACCAGTGTATTCCTGTCGAGCTTGCAAGCCATCGTTACAAACGAAACTTTGTACCATGTCAAGCACCGCAGCAACTGGCCGTATCTGGACCGCTTTAAGTCGCGCGATAAGCACTTGCCAAGGGTCTTTGCAGACTTGAGCGGGGACTCTCGGGAGGCCTTGGGGCATCAACCTGAAGCGCCTGAAGATGATGGTACCTATTCAGAGGTAATCGATGTGGACTCAGAGCTGTAGGATGCCGATTCGGAAGACACAAGACTGCGTCGACGTCGGCCGGTGACACTGTCGAGCACCACGCGAAGTGTGGGACTATCCGCGCAGCCTTCTCGTTCTTTGTCTTCCCGGCTGAAAGAGGAGATGCAGTTGGAACTGGAGGGCGGCGACAACGAAGTGGAGGATGTGGTGGCACACAGTCGTACGGGGCAAGGTAGTGAGGCTTTCCGGTCCACTCTCAACCCATTGGTGCCGGAGACGAGCGACCCCCTTCGTAAAGCACCAGAACCAGCCAACCGTATTAGTCTGTCTCCACCGCCGCAGGAGGTGTCGGAAGAGTCCCTCCTCGCGGAGAATCTATCGACGGACCTTCTCGCGGAGTTGCTCGGCGTGATTAAGTCGGACTGCTGTGTACACAGCTGCAATTTCCACAACCTCCTCAACCATGACGCTGACAACTCGGGTGAGGGCCTGGAGGGTAAAGTTCAGGTGCGGTTGACGGACCCTCCGTTCAATACCAGAACCGAGCAGGGTGCGGACAACTCTGACCATGATGTCTTCATCCACATGGGCACGGACGACTCCATCCCAATAATTGACGCACTGCTTGCTAAAACCGGCCATGGAATCATTTTCTGTAGTGGTCGACAATTCGGCATGTGGGTTCCGCGCCTTAAGCGTTACAGCGGAGAGATGTACGCCGAGGCGAGTGACGGGGCCAATGCGTCGAGGGGGGCGTGGCAGAAGGACCTCATGGTTAACGTGGAAGACCGGCCGATGGTCCACGTCCGAGCCCGGGGTCATTACCCGAAAAACCCGGGTATGAAAGGATGTGGCCACTCCTCAGTCGCGCAATGTACTGCTCACTTCTGACCAAGGAATGTGCCACTTGAAGTGCAGTTCGCCCGGGAATGCTACCGAAGCCATATGTATGTGCAGTCTTCGCACGCAGCCTGGACGAACTGTATGGGTTGAATCTAGCGGTTCGAGCGCGGAGAGGTGGTGTGGAGAGCTGACAAAGGGATTGACATGAAAATGCTTCCACCTGAGCACAAGAACATCACGCACATGAGCGAGCTGGTGTCGCAGTATTCGGCACCAGGCGACCTTGTGGTAGACTTGCTCAGTGGTACTTGCGTGACTGCGGAAGCATGCCTAGGCCTTCCGAGACATTGCCGCTTCGTCGGGTGCGACAAGGATGACGGCTGCGTCAGTCAAGCTCTACGGAGCTTGGTCAAGGCGTTTTGCGAGAGCGTTGTGAGCACTGGGTGCGACATTGGTGGCTCTCCGCGCGCTGTACAGCTTGCCACAAGGTACT
>JAUKWC010091710.1:0-27514 GCA_032356245.1 Endocladia muricata
GGGCGGGAGGGGAGGGGCGGGGGTGTGGGAGGGGGCACGCGAGGTGCGGTATGTATTGTTGATAGAATGGAGGTTTGGAGTGAGGGGTAGGTAGAAAGTTGGGGAGAGCATGGACGAGACACAGTGGTTTCAGGAATTGTGAAGGTGGAGGGAGATGTAGAGAGTGAGGCAGTTCATCATGTATCAAAAGATTCCCAAAAAATAGTTTGCCAGTCTTTTCGAGTCGCGCCGCCAATCGCACTGATGCGTCCACACGTCGCTGCTGTATAAGCAGCAACAACTCCCAACAAGCAACGCCTTTTACTACACTACTGTACTGTGCACTTAGTCCCGTCCACCCGTCTCGTCGACGCCCCGACTTGTTCAGCAAAGGCGTCCTGCTGCTTGATCGCTAGCTACTGTGCGTGAGGCGCATCTCTTTTCACGCGATGACCGACCTTTTAATTCTGGTCAGCATTAGTTGACCTACTTGCACCGATATGTTACTTGACTTTCCCACCTTCCGGCACACCCTGCGACGACACCAGCGAGTTGTTGTTCGACTTGCAACACAGAGTGTACTGCTTGTTGAACACAATCGCCCCCTCCTTGCCCACACGGAGCGCTTTGCTCGCAGCCTGAAACCGCTTGCGATCCAAAGGCCCCGCTCCAATCACAGTGGGCACCCCGTTCGCCACAATCACCTCGCCTGCAGTCACCCCCTCGTCTACACCCAACGTTTTCACCACCTTCTTCTTGTCTGCCACCAGGATCATACCCTCCGAGTTGATACCGGCCAGGCTGGCCGGAGCCAGGTTGCACACCACCACCACCTTTTTATACAATAGGTCCTCCCTGGTGTATACGTCTCGCAATCCAGCCACCACAGTTCTCGGCCCCTTTTCTTCGCCCACGTCCACCTTTGCCACAAACAGTCGGTCCGACTCCGCGTGGTGTTCTATTTCCACAATTTTGCCTACTCGCAGGTCCAGCGCAAACCCTTGCCCTTCTTCGCTCACTCCGCTAGTTTGCCCGCTGGTGGCGTCCTCCTGGGTGCCTGCGTACCGGTTACGCCATCTTTCGATCTGGTCGGCCGAGAGCGGAGTAAACAGAATTTCAGGTGCTTTGGTTTTCATGCCCGGCTTCAGCCAACGTGATGCGTCGAATGTATCCGGAATGAAGTTGTTCACGCCTGGCTTGTGCGTGAGCCCTAGTTGTGTAAACACTTTTGTGGAAAACTTGGCCCCTAGAAACGGTTCGAGAACCAGCGTAACAAGCACTACTAAATTCGCAGAATAGGTAAGCGAGCTTCCCGCAGCTTTTATGTCTCCCGCCTTAATGAGCTTCCACGGCTCTTTGCGTTGCAGGTATTGGTTCCCAAGAGTCGCAATAGCCATCGCTTTTTTCAGACCGGCCTTCAACTGCACCTTTTCCAGCAAGTCGATAAAGTCCTTCAGTTCCACATTGATCTTTTCCGTAAAATCGTCATCTTCCGCATCATCCTCCAGCAGTTCTGGGACAAGTCCAGAGCAGAATTTGTACAAGAAGTGAATTGTCCTGTGGATGAAATTTCCGAGCGTCTTGATCAACTCGTCATTGTTCTTCACTGCCAAATCGTCCCAAGTAAAAATAGCGTCTGACCCTTCGGGCCGATTGAGGAGCAAGTAATACCGCCACACCTCAGAGGGAATTCCTGTATCCATCGCATCATTTCCAAAGACGCCAATTCCTCTAGATTTGCTAAACTTCCCAGACTCGTAGTTGAGATAGTCTGTAGTCGAAATGTGATGCAATTTGGTCCATGGCTTTTCTGTGGCCAACACTGTCCCCGGAAAAACAATCGTGTGAAACGGTACATTATCCTTACCCATAAACTGCACCAGCTTGATATCGGTCGCTTCCTCTGGAGAGGGAGTCCACCACCTTTTCCAGTCCTCACCACAAAGTGCAGCGGTTATGGAAGTATATCCAATGCAAGCATCAAACCACACATAAAATACCTTGTCCGTAAACCCTTCCAGCGGAACTGGAACTCCCCACTTTAAGTCGCGGGTGATGCAGCGCTGTCGCAGTCCGTCGCGCAACCATGTCTCTGTCATCGCACGAGCATTCGGCGTCCATTTTCCTTCATCTGCTGCACCGCGAGCCCATTCTGCCAGCTTTGGCTCTATCTTGGGAAGATCCAGAAAAAGATGCGTTGTCTCTCTGGAAATGGGCGGATTCTCGCAAGTTGAGCAGCGCGGACTCAGCAGCTCGGACGGGTTCAACATACGCCCGCAGCTGTCGCATTGGTCACCGCGTGCGTCATCGTAGCCACAATTTGGACATGTCCCGTGCACATATCGATCAGCCAGAAAACGCTTGCACACAGCCTCACAGTAGAGCTGAACTATGGAATCCTCCTGCACGAAGCCATTGTCGTAAACGTCCCAAAAGATCTCCTGTACATTCTCGGTTTGCTGTGGCGTGCTCGTGCGCCCGAAAATGTCAAACTTGATATCAAACCAGCTGTACACCTCCTTGTGTAACTGGTGGTACTTGTCACAAATCTCGCGGGGAGTGAGCTTTTCTTGCTGTGCTTTTGTTTCCGTCGCAGTACCGTATTCATCTGTTCCACATACGTAGATTACATTCACGTTACGTTGCCGCAGAAATCGAGCGTAGACGTCTGCACTGAGGACGGCACCGATAATGTTACCCAGGTGCGGGTAGTTGTTTACGTAGGGAAGTGCACTTGTAACGAGCACATTTCGCTCACCCGGTTTAGGCAGAGGTGCCAGCTTGTCCAGTTCGCCGGTGTCTAACCCTGTTGGGGATGGGGCACGTGGGTCGCTCATCGTCACCCAGAGACAAGGGGAAAATTGGTTTGATGAAACGAAAAGAACGTACCCGGAATTAGAGTGCATTGGCAATCACAAGGTCGCCGACCAGTTTGTAAACTAAATACTTGACTGAATTTCTACAGAAAAATGAAGATCCAACTGGAATGGCGATGCCAGCATTGCTTTGGGTCCGCATTGCTGGCCTATTCTCAATCTGTTTGAGAATCATCGGTTTTGGAAAAGGCTACCTCTGGCGATAAGTCGAGCTTCTTCTCCGGGCACTGGTATAACTCTATATATCTTGGAGGACACTCAACTTCTGGCTATGGATCAGTCATAAATGGATGCTACGAATATTGTTGTAAGCGTTGAACTCGTTTTTAATTTTGTGAGAAATATTTCTCATCCGTGGTCGTTCGGGGCAAGTGCTTGCATGCTGCTAGGTGTCGCTACTTCCATAACAACGAGTGCACGAGCTCGACACAGGACTACAAGTAATCCACTCTGCACTTTCAAAACGAGTAAAAGGAAATGGCCCCCTCCTTATTCGTCACGTCAGAAAGTATCGGTATCTCAAGAACGATCTGCAACTTGTCAGACAAATTGTTCAGCAGCCTTCTCCAGCACTGATTGATGTTTTCGAGCGAAACCGATTTGTGTTCGTATTCCTCTATTCCTTGCCAGAATACTACCCAAAAGTTCTCAGCATAAATCTGATGCTTAACATCGAGCAACTCAAAGTTGGGGCGGGCAGACGCATAGAAATTCTCAAAAGTGGCAGGTGTAGATTTGAGTGAAGCGCATGACTTTTCTCGGTAGCTGGCATGGCTTTGCGGCCCAGGAGCTCGGGGGGTTCGCCCCACTATGCAGGCGTCAGAAAGTTGTCAGGCTCCACAAAGAGTCGACCACCACACTACCGGGAGGCAGTGTAAAGCATACATTCTAACGATTCGTACTGTTAGAGCAATGGACGGAAACAGTATACCAATCTGGTTTGGGATTCTACGAGTTGTAATCGGCGTTTGTATCCAATGTAGCGTAGAGGCACTGATTCTAGACATTCTGGAAAGTCTCCTGATATACAATGCTGAGGTACTCCCCAACTTTAAGTAGAGTACGGTCGTGGACAACAATCTAGCACCACAGTTAGGTTCATTGCCAGCATTTAGTAATGTCAAGAGTTAATGGATGACGCAAATCGACTTTTAAACCATTCAGTTTCGGACCTCGAGATGGGAAGGGCCTCGAGATGGGGAGGAAGTAGTACGCAATGTTTGCGTATGGTCTTGAGTTTTTTGTATGGGGGAGATGAATGAATAAATATCGCTGTGAGCAAAGCAGTCACTACAACACGGCTGCATGAAAAGAGGAGCAAACGGAGGTAAAGAAACACTCAAGAAGAGCACTCGCAGGGCACTACAGTATTGACGGACAAGACAAGCCAGCACAGCATCACGCAAAAAAGAAAAACTGAGCTGAAATTAAACTGCAAGGCGCGGTTTAGACCGTTCTTTTCACGGCGCTCGCCAACTTTCTGCGGTGATTGGGCATGATTGGGTCCGAGAGCAATAAACTTTATGTGTGCTGATCGCGTTGCGCAACAGAGCTTGCATTTGAGCTTCGTCACTACCTTTGCCGGCACAGAAACAAAGATCTCACCGCTTCTACCATCCCTCACAACTCAGTCGCACCTCTTTGTTCTCTTCGCAATTCCTCTCTCATCTCAATCCCACTACAAAGCCCGCGGCCAGTACGCCTGCATTCCATCGTACACACGAGTACTCCACCTATCATCGCCAGCCCACCTATATAAAACCAACACACACGTTTGCAACCCGGCAGCCCGCTCTCTCCCTACCCTGCTTTACCCTACCTAGTCCTTGTGATATTCAAACAATGACCAACTCTAAGATCGCCAGTGTGCTTTCGCGCATCGCTGAAAACGACCTCCCCTGGGGCTCCGTTTTCACTGACGCCATGCTCACCATGCATTGGACCGCCGCGAACGGGTGGACCCCTCCTCTCATTCGTCCTTATGGTCCACTCCCGCTCCCGCCGTCCGCCTCCGTCTTCCATTATGGCATGGAGATTTTTGAGGGCCTCAAGGCCTACAAGTCCTCGCCCGACGGGCCTGTACGCTTATTCCGCCCGCAGCTCGATATTGCCCGCCTCAACAACTCAGCAAAGCGGCTCGCGCTTCCAACCGTCGACCCGGACGCGTTTCTTGACATGCTCGCAGCATATATCGATACGCAGAGCGAGTGGGTACCTGCAGGAGACGGTGGGGCATTGTACGTGCGACCGTGTATGATTGCAACGGAACCGAAGATCGGGGTAAAGAGAAGTAACTCGGCATTTTTATTTGTGATTGCGGCACCGGTAGGCCCCTTTTTCGCGTCTCCGGGGCAGCCACCGACCCAGTATCTCAAAGGACTGAAGTTGCTTGCGGATCCCAAGTATATCCGTGCGTGGAAAGGGGGCGTGGGCAATTGCAAAACGGGTGGAAACTATGCCATAAGCATTGGACCCACAGAGGAAGCAAAGGAGCAAGGCTTCGATCAGATTATGTGGCTTAGCGACGACGAGCGGTGTAACGTGACAGAGGCTGGCATGATGAACGTGTTTTTCGCAGCGCGCGATCCGGAGACCGGCACGAAGAGTTTAATTACACCGCGGCTGGATGGCACGATTTTGGATGGCGTGACGCGGCGGTCGATCCTTGAATTAGCGGAGCAGATGGGGGTGGCCGCGGAGGAGCGCGATATCAGTCTGGATGAGGTATGTGAAGGTGTGGAAAAAGGCCATATTGTGGAGATTTTTGGGAGTGGCACGGCTGCTGTCGTGGTTCCGGTGCAAAGCATCACAGCTCATGGCCGGGTCGCCTCCGTGAAACAAAAGGAAACGAGCGGCGACTTGTCCGTTCTTTTTCGAGAGCGCATGCGTGATATCCACAGCTCCAAGGAAAACCACCCATGGATGGTTTCAGTGTCTGGACGCCCCGGAAACACGGAAGAGGTCATAGCGTCTTTGTTGCGGCCCCCTGAGGATCTGGATTTCGGGCGCGGTTGATTCCGTTCGAGGTGATTACGATTGACGATCGAATTATACTAACACCTCCCCCGAACATACAGTATGAGTTTAAAGACCATGCCTGGGTTTCAGCAAACGCTCTGACGTGACTGCCGCCTATTTCGACGATAAGCATTGGCAGCATCGTAGAAATCTGTTCCTTTGTATAAAAGCAATGCCTGCAAACAAATCCGCACGTGACATCTTGCATCATTTAAATTCTTCCTGAACGGTTCCTCCGAGAAGGACATTCAGTTTGCGTTCGAAGAATGGGGGAGAGTTGTAGAGTAAGAAACTGTGCTACTTTGAAAAGCCTTCCATTGTGCCCTTCGCTACGAGATGCGCAAGCTTCGCAGCGTTTGGCTTCCGCTTGATACCAGGGCTCTTTTCAGCTTCCTCTTCTATTTCCCTGACGGCATCCTCAGGTGCTAATCCGTATCCCTCGACAAGCCACAGTCCCATTCCGAGGACAGCTCGCCCACCCCCTCCAGAGCAGTGAATGACGATAGTTTCGCCAGACTCTCTGGCACTGGTCAGCGCTTTGCTCATCACAGTTTTGGCGTTCGGGCTGAAGACGGAAATCCGCGCATAATGTGAAGCCCCAAAATCTTCTACCATTGCTTCGTCGATATCAAAGTCTTTGTAAAATGATTTTTCATCGTCCCCAAGCAAGCTCAGTACTCGGTTGACGCCTTTGTTGACCATAAAAGTCGACCATTCCGTAACAGACTCGCGCGTAGCTCCTTCGCAGGGGAATCCCGGCCGGGATGATCCGAAGGCGAGGGCATCCCGTGCTGAGACCTTTGAGAAATTGTAGTCAGCATTCGAGGACGTGGCCATCTTGATTTCGATTAGAATGAACAGTCGAGCAGGCGGCAGATGCTACAGTGGTAGATATGACTGCTGCGCCTTCTCGATCTCTCAAATGAGATTAGTAACGGGTTCCGAATGACCTGCGGACCGCAACGTTCTGTTCATAGGGTTTTATTCCCGAATCGTGGAATCCGAACCAAGCTGCTCCCAACGCCATATTACAGTCTGGGACATGCCTCTCATTCTGAATTCACGTTACCCCTGTAGTTATTTTGAATAGGGGGTTTTCAGTCATCTAGTAAAGATCATTAGAGTGTTGAAATATGGGCTAGAAAATCACTCCAAAAAGACACCGTGTTCGCAATCCATGTAGGCCAACATGTCTGCTTATTAAGATTCGAACAATGCAAGCTGTGAATAACTTTGAAGGGGTCGAGCGTTGTGGAGCTACACGTTGTTTTGGACATGCCTGAGGTGTACCAAGCTTTGTGTGACAATCCTACTGTTGTAAATTTTGTACGTGTGTTTCATGGCAATAGATGATTTAAAGATCCCTGAGTCAGGTATTCCCAGCTGGTCTGCAATTCAAACTGAAGAATGCGTAGACTCTTGGCTACTGCCAAAGAACGGCGACGGTAGAAGATCCTTCTACCTGTTCGAGGATATCGTTCTAACTATTGCGGCACCTTCAATGCATTGTTTCAAAACGATGCGTTTGCAGATACAAATGAACAGCAAGAGGCAAGCACGTGGAAACGTTTCTTATTGGTTTTTGAAGGAAATAAACACCCCTACTAGCTGCTGAAACTGGCTACGTTTGTATTCATAGCAGAGTGTGTTTCTCTGCACCTCTTCAGCAACACAGGACAGACGTAGCGTTTTCTCTCTTTTGGGGGGAAGTTTTCCGATATAAGGTTAGGAGAGTTCACATGATGTTCTCTCCATTTCTCACCTACATATCAGCGATGCAATGTCAAGTCGTGGGTGAGTCTTTTGCTGAACTCGAACTTCATAATGAGTAGCCCACAAATTATCGGGTAGTAATCTGCAACCTTCAGAACAAACAAAAAATTGAATTTGGCATAGTACTCGTTGTAAAGAAGCAGCAAAGAATACACGTTCGGTCTCAAAACTTGAATCGCAAGTACAAAAGCAAAGCGAATGGGGGGTTTGGCAAAGTGTAGAAGGAAGGCAACCCTTTTACCATCATCGATAATGATCCAAAAACCTTCATTTGCATGAGTCGTCAATCTATCTTGGGACCTCTACGACTATGCACACACACAAAACTAAGACATCAACGGCAGAGCCGTGAGGTACAAAAGCACAAAGAGGCTGTACGATTTTCAGCGGTATCTTTCTTCGAGTCTCTGTCAGATGCTACATGTTTCTTCCGATCAGGTGAATGAGCTGCGTTCAGTGACAATGCTTTTCTGCTCGACGATCCTACTCTGATAGCTATTTCCTTTACATTATTTCTTTAGACAAGCTTTGTTGACTTGAGATCTCACGAACTGTTAAAATAACCTCGGGACGTACCATTGTTTATGCTCATGACATGGTATGAAAAAACCGAACCAGCCAAATGCTTTGTGCACGTGCTCCAGTCAGAATCATTGACTCAATGGGATCGATTATCTCGGACATCAAGCATGTAGTCGAACGCTGAGTAATATGCGCATGCTTTCATATTAGCAAATGTTCTGACGACTTCAATTGGCTCTTGCACTAGGCAATTGCATTGAGAGCATCTGGATCTTCCGCATGATTGACAATAATTATGCTCCAAAAGTGTTCTATCTATGTACAATCTACTTTAAGAATTAGGCTACCAGCAACGATTTGATCCTTCTGCTTCACGTCAGAGGAGACCTTCTGCATATAAATTAACCCGCATGTGATCGTCTCGGTTCCCTCTCTGCTTGGTACGTGATGGCGCGTACTTGGTTACCATTGTCACCCCTAAGCCGCTCCTCGCTTGGACTTCCCTCTAACACTTCTCTAGTTAGACTCCGGCCGTCCATCTTCTCATCCACCAACCGCCGATGCATAAACCCAAATGCCGCACTACTCAATACAAAGGCCAACACAACCCCGCCAACAAGCGATAGCACCACCGCAGTACTCGAAATATTGTTTGCAAATGCATTCACCGTTTCCGCAAACGCCTCGGCCCAAACGGCCGCCGAAACCGCATCTGCCTGCGCAAACTGCCCACGTCGCTCACACGCCAGCCATTTCTTGCAAAGCTCATCCATAGCTGGCGTCGCATGCGTAATCCCAGCCCCCTCTGCCACGCACCCATTCCGTCTCCTTTGTATTAAACAGTCTGCGGCGGCAATTGCAATATCATCCGCTCGAACCCGCGTCTTGCGCACGACATCCGCGTACAGCGCACGCCCGAGCGCTACCGACAGGGCGGCGAGCAGCAAGGATACAGCAGCGACGAGCGCAGCCTGGGCGTAACCTGCGGCGGCGTAGGCGCGCGAGAGATGGCCCATGGCGCGGGCGCGAGCTTGTCGGACAGGGCTAGGAGGGGATTCCTCTGCGACATCGAGGCGTTCAGCGACGAGACCGGGACTTCCAGGGCGGTATAGACGCTCGCGGCGGGAGTAGATGCGACGGTAGGCGGCATTGAAGGGGGAAGAACGGAAGTGGTGCAGTTTGAGATGGGAAGGGATAGGACCACGCGGGCGGGTGGCGGGGCGGATGTCAACAGCGTCGGGATCTTCGGGGGGCTCAGATACGGTGGGGCTGGGAGGGGAGGAGGGGAAAGAAGGCATGCTAGAGAAGGAAGAAGAACTAGTCAATGGGATAATCGAAGAGAATGCATAAGGCAAGGGTCCCGTACTTGATACGATACAGGAGAGGAAGCTGCCAGTATCTTGTAATGTGGGTACACTGAAGAGGTGGTGGGGTGCACGGTGGAACAAAGATTGGTGGGCATTGCTGGTCCGGAAAATCGCGATCACTGATCGGGATTTATTAGGTGCATTCGACGACTGTGATTGAACGAAAAGGATGGGTATGACTAGTTTGGTTCAGCCAATGAGCGTGTAAATGCGAAGAAGTGCATAAAATCTAACGTCTTTCAGAAAGGCGCACCGTAGGGGGTGGACGAGCTAGATTCTGGAAACAAGTGAAATTTAGGGCAACGGTCGGCATCAACGGATTGTTGCCTGTCGGATTGATCCCCCCCCCCACCCTAGTGACGCTGTTTTGGGCGTTCGAAGCTTCTCGACTCATGTTCCTAGGATTTTATTTCTTTTTTTCATGCTCTTCTGGAACAATGCCCACCGCCGTCAACAGATCCCTCGCGTTCCGCATTTTGTTCTTCTCAGTCCCATACCGCTACTTAAATTACTTCGTCGCTCTTCGTACCACCCACTTTGCCGCATTCTACTTTAGACTCAACTGTTCACTCCCGTCCTTTCGTTCACGTCCATTGCTTCCTGCCAACCTCTCTCTATCGGTCTAACATACATTTCCCCGTCACCACCTACTGCGTCCCATCATGGTTGAAGCGACAGGCGCCTCGGACACTAGCTCCGCACCGCAGCCGGAGACCTATGAGTTCCAGGCCGAAATCAATCAGTTAATGTCTCTCATTATCAACACTGTGTACTCCAACAAGGAGATTTTCCTCCGTGAACTCATCTCCAACGCCTCCGATGCGTTGAACAAAGTTCGCTATCAGAGCCTGTCCGACAAGTCTATCCTCGACACTGAGCCGAAGATGGAGATTCGCATTGTGCCGGACAAGGAAGCAAAGACCCTTACCATTCAGGACACGGGTATTGGTATGACCAAGTCTGACCTTGTCAACAATCTCGGTATGATCGCCAACTCAGGCACCAAGACTTACATGGAGGCCTTGGCTGCCGGCGCCGACGTGTCTATGATCGGCCAGTTCGGTGTTGGGTTCTATTCCTCCTACCTTGTTGCAGACAACGTTGTCGTCCATACCAAGAATAATGATGATGAGCAGTACGTGTGGGAATCATCTGCGGGTGGATCATTCACCATCACCAAGGACACTGGTTCAACTATCTCTCGTGGTACTTGGATCGTCCTTCACCTCAAGGATGATCAGCTCGAGTATCTTGAGGAGCGTCGTCTCAAGGATCTTGTGAAGAAACACTCTGAATTCATCCAATACCCGATTAATCTTCTTGTAGAAAAGGAGGTTGAGAAGGAGGTGGAGGGCGAGGATGAGGATGCTGAGAAGAAGGGGGATGAGGTTGAGGATAAAGACGAGGCAAAATCTGAGGACGATGTTGACAAGAAAGAAGAAGACGGCGACGACACGAAGGTCGAGGATATTACCGAGGATGACAAGGACGATCCTAAGAAGAAAACTATCAAGGTTAAGGAGCAGGATTGGCAGCTTCTGAACAAGAACAAGCCGATCTGGACTCGTAAGCCAGAGGATGTAACTAAGGAAGAGTACGCTTCTTTCTACAAGAGCATCACTAACGATTGGGAGGAGCATCTTCATGTCAAGCACTTTACCCTCGAGGGACAGCTTGAATTCAAAGCCATCATCTTCGTGCCGAAGCGTGCCCCGTTCGACTTATTTGAGCCGCGCAAGAAGCTGAACAATATCAAGCTGTATGTGAAGCGTGTTTTCATTATGGACAACTGCGAAGACATCATTCCGGAATACCTTAACTTCATCAAAGGTGTGGTCGACTCCGAGGATCTTCCCTTGAATCTTAGCCGTGAGATGCTGCAACAGAATAAGATCTTGAAGGTCATTCGCAAAAATCTCGTGAAGAAGTGCATGGAGCTTTTCACCGAGCTCGCCGAGAACAAGGAGGACTACGTCACTTTCTATGAGCAGTTTTCAAAGAACATCAAGCTGGGAATTCACGAGGATGCCACCAACCGTGACAAACTTGCTGGGTTGCTGCGTTACAATTCTACCAAATATCCGGATGAGCTCATTTCTCTGAAGGAGTATGTGGAGCGCATGAAGGAGGGTCAGAAGAACATTTACTACATTACTGGTGAGAGCAAGAAGGCTGTCGAGAATTCGCCATTTTTGGAGAAGCTTAAGCAAAAGGGCTTCGAAGTTCTTTTCATGGTGGAGCCGATCGACGAGTATTGTGTGCAGCAGTTGAAGGAGTTTGACGGAAAGAAACTCGTCTGTGCTTCGAAGGAGGGTATGGAGCTCGAGGAGAGTGATGAGGAGAAGAAGAAGCGCGAGGACGAGAAGAAGGCTTGCGAGGCTTTATGCACCGTGATTAAGGAGCATTTGGGTGACAAGGTGGAGAAGGTTGTTGTGTCCGAGCGTCTTTCTGATTCGCCGTGTATCCTAGTGACCGGTGAGTATGGGTGGTCCGCGAACATGGAGCGCATCATGAAGGCTCAAGCTTTGCGTGATTCTTCCCTGTCCACATACATGAGTTCGCGCAAGACAATGGAAATTAATCCGTCCAATACGATCATCAGGGAGTTGCGCAAGCGTGTCGATGCTGACAAAACCGAGAAGACTGTGAAGGACTTGGTCAATTTACTATTCGACACTGCTCTCCTGACTTCCGGATTTTCGCTTGATGAGCCAAATATTTTCGCTGCTCGCATTCACAGGATGATCAAATTGGGACTGAGCATTGATGACGATGATGAGGATGAGGTGGATGCTACTAAGACTGGTGATGACGAGGAGTTGCCGCCGCTTGAGGATGGTGCTGCCGCCTCAAACATGGAGGAAGTAGATTAATCATCGAGTCTAGAATTTTGGATGCGACTTATTTGGTGCTTCTTGCCCGATGCGCCGATTTGTAGAGTTTATTCCGAACAAGCGTTGATCAATTACTTCTGCGTCGATGCGGGTTTTATGAGGTGAAGGTGCCTCTTGCTTATTCGCTGCAGTGTAGTGTACATTTCATAAACAGTGGCCGCTGCCTCTAAACGTTTGTGTTCGTACTTGGACGAAGTTTGGTGCAGATGTCAAGTGCCTGACGAATGTCAAATTCAATGTCAGCAATATGCTCTAACCCTGTAGAAAGAGTTACGCAATTGTATGATTGATTGTGCCGCGTCCAGTCGGGCCATACTAGAGATACCGACTGACCGCCTCCCACACCATCCCCAATGTTGATGACTCGAAGGTTACCAATGAAATTGTCCACGTCATCAAGCATGAGGCCAATATCAAGGGAATCAGCGTGCGTCCAAATCTGACGCAGCTCTGGGAAGGAATTGCTTCGTAGTACCGACAATATGTGTCGCCTATTCTGCAATTGTACAGCTCGCCGTGCCGTCGCGCTCCTCATCGCTAGCAGTGCACGTTCAGAACAATCGGGACTTGCCGTGGCTGCTGTTGCCCCCCCGGATCCTCTCACCGCCGCCCGCATCTTCCGATACACACGCTCGTCCCTACACGTTATCACCCCAAACGAAAGCGAACTGCTGCCGTCCAACACCCCCCCGCTCCGATCCGCAGACGTTACCGCTATATCCACAACCCCATTTCCAGATTCAGGAAACACCTCCTCATATCGCACACTACCCCCGCAATTGTCCAGCACAAACACAACCTCTCTGCCCCATACCTCCCGTACCCCGCGCACCTCTTCCATGCTCACCACCGGTTCAAACCGTGGCCCCACCGGTGCTTCCAACAACACTACCCTATCCATGCCTACGTCCCCGCCATTCCTAAGCTCCTCCACACTTGCGTACTCACGCACGCGCACACCCAGCCGCGGCAGCAGCCCTTCCACTGCCGGCCTGGCCTCGACGCATACCCCGGTGGGTATTGCCACGGTGTCGCCTGCCCGGGTCCATGTGGTGAGCGCGGCGACGAGTGCGGCGCCTTTGGACGGGGTTACTAGCGCGCCGTGCGCGTGCGTGAGGGTGGCAATGGCGGCCTCCAACGTGTGTGTGCCGGGGGAGCCGAGGCGACCGTAATGGAGCGTGTCAAGCGCGTCGCTGTCGGTGGACGAGTGGCGCAGCGTGGACGTGTCAGGGTACACAACAGTGGAGAAATGATGCACAGGCGGGTTGAGAGGGTGAGGGAACGGGGGGGTGGAGGGTCTGCGGACACACTGAGGGGGAGTGCGCATTGAGAGGGAAAGGGTAGGGAGAGTGGAGGCTCGCAGTGAGAATAATAACTGCATGGAGAAGCCAGGTACTGCAGGTATTTGTGGACGTAGAAATGAAGAGTGGGAAGCAATCGAGCAAGTGAAGCGAAGGAGATGGGTGGTGTGGTGGTCGGTTGTGAGGTGACAGCGTGTGGTGTGGGTGTTGCAGTGGGCCACATTTTCGAATGGTTGAATACGACCAATCGGTGACCTGAACTGTACAATGAGCCCCTTCCCGCCAAAAGCCAACGTGTCTAACGGCCGAAAACTGCAGTGACCATTCTTTGTACGACTGGCCACTGCGTCGACTGCTTTCGTCCCGTTACATGCCTCCCCATTCCCGAACTACTCCCCCAGATCCCTGCCGAGCGACTCAGTACTACTACCACCTACGCGCTCCACCATCGCAAGGAAACGTGGTGCCTTTAAACCCTTCAACTTCTTGTGTGTGCGACGGGCTTCTCATCGGCAATCCTTCGAAGCACTACGAGGCGCAATGGAGAACTACAAACGCACTGAGCTGCTAGGCCAGGGAACCTACGGCAAGGTTTACAAAGCCCAGCATATACAGACGGGCAAGATTGTCGCTCTTAAGAAGACTATTCTGAGCAGCGATGATGAGGGCGTTCCGCCGACTACCCTGCGAGAAGTTTCTATTTTGCGCAGCCTCGAGTCGCCTTATGTCGTGCGACTCGAAGAAGTTGTGCACACGGAGGCGCGTTCTGGAAGCCCGGTTCTATTCCTGGTCTTCGAGTTTCTTGATCACGATTTGAAGCAGTTTATGACATCCAAGTACGGAAAGGGAAAGGGAATTGAGCCGCAATTGGCGAAAGAATTTTGCTTTCAAGTTCTCCTCGGCTTGCGCTACTGCCATGCCAATAGTGTTATGCACCGTGACCTCAAGCCACAAAACCTCCTGATTGACGTCAAATCGCAGACCATCAAGCTAGCCGACTTTGGTCTTGGCCGCGTTTATTCGTTGCCAGTAGGCAAGTATACCCATGAGGTTGTGACGTTGTGGTATAGGGCGCCCGAGATTCTGCTTGGAACGTCGCTTTACTCGACAGGCGTGGACATGTGGAGCGTCGGATGCATTTTGGGTGAGATGGTTGTAGGACGACCGCTGTTCTGTGGTGAATCCGAACTGGAGCAGCTGTTGGCCATTTTCCGTGTCAGTGGCACTCCGAACGCAGATACATGGCCAGAAGTACAATCGTTGCGCGATTGGCATGAATTCCCACAGTGGAAAAAGCAGGACCTCGCGACAGCCTTCCCAGCGCTCTCAGCTCTGGGCAAGGAAGGCATTGAATTGATGGACAAAATGCTGGATCTCGCCCCGAAGAAGCGTATTTCGGCGGTCGAAGCACTGCGGTCTCCGTACTTTGATGATATTAGACACAAATACGTAAATTTTCTCTTCGGCGGGGCAGTGGAAATGAACAAGGAAAACGATGCGGTCCTCAACGACGTGTGATTCGGCAGGTTGGATATGAAGAGCTTCTGATGTAACATCATAGGTGGAGGGCAGATCGATTAGGCTTCAGGGGAGTTTGGCTGCGGTGAACATAGGCGATTGAGACATATGCAATCATTTGTCCCCATGAATTGGTAAAGTAATACGCATTCGTGGTGGCACAGCGTGCGGGTACCAATTCAGAGTAGCGTGACGTACAAAAAAAGCTTTCTGCGATTCATGTAGGCATGCCCCTATGGACTGCTCGAATTGTAGATACATGGCACCGCAACGTGCTGCTGCACAAGGAAAGTATCAACAATGGAAAACATTTGTTTTATAAATCCAGCATGCGCAGTCTGTCACGGTCAGCCAGAGTGGGCTACTGAGTCCATTCCAGTGTTGATGTATACATGAAATGTTTGTTATGGTCGGAGCATTCTTCATGACACTAAGTGCAACCGAGTGACAAGCAGGATATTGCCTTCCTGCCCACAGAGTCCACCCCTCTCAAGAAAATGCAGCAAAGCAGTCAACAGATCCTATGGTTTTGAGTAATGATCTCTTGTCCATGGATGAGCAAAACGCAATCGACTAATTAGACTCATCAACTGAAGAAGCGAAAGTGTTGAAATACCTGAAATATCCTTTCGTCCTAGTCGGAATACAATATGTCGAGCGCAGTTTAATAAAATTTGGCCTGTTTTTGTTGTTGTTGTCGTCATTGAATCAGTCGTTTGCGGTTGGTCCATTGATCGTTTCATTCTGACGATCACGTTATTTCCGGATCAACGACCCGAGAGCGAAAACGACCGTTTCGTTTCTGTCGTCTATCCAACCCGACCTTCCAGTCAATAACTTCTCCGCATAGTCTTGCGACCGGATTGTCCACTAGTTCGTACGCTTCTCTCTTCAGTGCATAACCAACACCCGCGATGGGGGTAGAACATGTACCCGCCTACCGTAAACATCATCAATCCGTTGGGGAGACATCATTCTCCCTACCCGAAGATGGCAATGGTGTCGATATTTGTGGCTGGCAAATTCGAAATGTACAGAACGCCATCGCCACCACCAGTGCCGAGGAAACTCTGAGTCAGAAATTAGGCATCAAGCTCCCGGGAATGCTCTTTGATAAGAGTGTTCTGCACCTGTCTTTCAAGAAGCCACCTGCCACCAGTGCTGCAGGTACAACGGATTATTCGTTTGACCTTACATTTTGTGCGGTCGATGCATTGAAAATGGTGGGTGAAGCGGACCCAACAATCAAAGTGAAGGCTGCGGAGAGCTGGGACTCAAAAGCGGAGCGATCGGACGTTGAAATCACCACAATTGAGAGGGCGAGTGACTGGACGTTTTCAACCAGGTACCCAGGGACCGTTCTGGTGAACGGTGAAAGCTATGATGACTTGAAAGTCGGATGGTGTCCCGGAGAGTCTGGAAACGGTGATGAAGAAATACATTCCGCTCATTCCGGCCAGTTAGAGTCTGTTGACTACGATGCATTGAGGCGAATGGATATTCCTATACTGTTTTCTACATACGCTCTCCTTTTCGAGGACGAGTTGGACGACAATGGCACAGCATCCTACGCAATTCGGATTCGAGTCATGCCACAATTCTTCTTCATACTGGCGCGTTTCTTTCTGCGTGTTGACGGCGTACTGGTTCGCATTTACGACACTCGTTACTTTCATAAGTTTGGTACCGGCATTGTTGTCCGAGAAACTACAACTCGTGAGGGTAATCTGGCCGCTGATTTGAGGGACCTAGAACCTTCTGTGCTTCGGGATCCGGACCTAGCCGCTCAGAAACTTTCTGTTGTAGCGACAAAGTTGGAAAATATTCGAATATTACCATGATCAGATCTGATACGTAGGTCTGGTTCTTGATTCTTTCCCGGGTAGTTGCCGAATTGCGCATCAGCAGTCTAACTGCTACGGATTGTCAGTTCTATGTTTGCGAGTACTTGGGCTCCAATCGCATCTGGCGTAATCTTGAGCGAGGTTCATGAGATCACGAAGAACGCGAGACAAGGAAGGTTGGAAACTCTGGGATGACTGAGCGGGGGGGGGTAGATAAGATTATGTCGTTTTATGAACAAAATGGAAAGTCTCCATTTACATGAGCTCAAGCCTGATCTCATGAGTTTTAAACTTGGAAAATACATGTGCGCTTATACTCTCGGACTGGCCTTGCTTGTTGCAGAAGCGGATGGGTTATTGAACCAAATCGTCGCACAGCGCTCGAATGGTGTCGTCATTGCCTGAAACGTCGGAGACATCAATGATGGCTAACGATGCTGATGTTGCAAATAACGTTACACCTTCAGACATGCTCCATGATGAAGACGAGCCATGTTGATGCTGATGGCCACCTCCACTCTGGCTAGAATGTTTGTGACTATTGGAGTGTTGAGTATGTGACCCAGGTGTACCAGTTGGTACGCAACCCCAAGTTCGGAGAACCTTTGCGGCTCTTGTGTGCTCGCAACCACCTGCTCTGAGAATTGAACCAGCTCTCGACATAAGCAATAAAAGCCACAATCCAAAAGAACGCCACAAAGGTACTTCTTCGGCCGTAGCGGCATCCTCCAGACTTCCAACTGCAAAGCCAATTAGTTCACTCATACATTCGTCAACTTCTTCATTCTGGGCCTCCTGCAAATCCGCATCAACTGGATTGGGAATACTAACTCCGTCATTCGTATCGTCCATGCGGAGAGCTGGGCCTAGGCACATGGCAGCACAAGATGTCACGGCTGTCGCCACGAGAAGCGCTCCTGACTCCGATCGAATCTCGTTTTTGATTTGCGGAACTGCATCTCTAATTATGCGCTTCAACCTTTCTTTCCCGCCCCATGGGCCCTTCCATTTCTCTGAGGTATCTATGACCGAAGACCTCGCTCCTAAAAACCGAACCAAAGCTTCACAAGCCAACACTTTGTTTTTGAAACTGTAAGATGGTGAACTGGGTGACGGCTGATTGGGTCCTTTTGCTGCTCTTTCTAACCCCAAGAGCAACTGGAAATCCCCACCTTGTCCTTCCTGTTGGGACCAGAGATCTCGTAAGGGCTTGGTCACATCGTTGCCAAATATATGACGCGTAATTTCAAAGGCTGCCGGCAATACGGACGTTAAAGGAGCGTTCGGCTCGGGTACCTTGATGTTCTTAAGCGCTTCAGCGATCGACTCTATCGATGTAATTCCCACAGCCAAGCCCTTTTTCAGTACTTCAATGAGTTGCCGCAGTTGCGGGGCGATGGCACATGCGGATCGTGGCAAGAATGTGTGTTGGTACAAGTCGGGCATTCCGTTTGCAGGAGCATCTAGCTCGGCGATGGCGGCATCGATCTGTACCCATGCTGCTGGGACTCTACGAGCGCATGCTCGAACTAGTGCAACGACACGATTATCCATGAGCAACTCAACAAGACACTGCGCAAGCGCAGTAGGGCTCTTGGCGGTGCACTTCATGATCATCGTGAACGCGCCAAGAAACTCTTTCACTTCTGCAGTTAGATCCTGATCGACATCAGAAAAGCGATAATGCGGTACGATAGCAAGCATAAGCTTTGCGAACGACTGCAGCACGCGGTCCGAGGCTCCCGGGGGCGTAGAAATCCATTTGAGACATGTTGCCACCATAGCCCGCTGCGAGACAATGCCGGTGACTAAAGAGTACTGCAAATAGCTCATTAATCTTGTCGAAGTCGCCGCGTCCTTCACCAATCGGGCAAACAATGCATCTAGCAATGCTCCTTCGGATGCCTCTGGAAGCTGCCACAGTACCGCACCATTTGCTTTTACTCCTTCCATTCTCTTCGTCCCGCCTCCCAACGGTACTGTAGACTGCGGTGACCGTGGTGATTCCTCCACAATGCTCTGTGGCGGCATCTGACTACTATGCAACGGCAATCGGGTTCGCACAGCCGCTACAAATGCGGCTGGCGTATGTCCCGCACGCCATGACTCTGCCACAACCGTCGAAGCCAGCGGCCGCAGCCTCCGCCGCTCCGCTTGCGCAGGAGTATCAGGCTCCTCCGGAATCATCGCAGGCATGGGCGATACAGCTGGCGGTGTCGCATGTGGTACCAGTGTGGTGGAGGCTGCTTTCGGAGAGGCACGGGTTGCCGCAAGCACAGACCCCGGCATCGCTGGAATGGCGCTCGGGGAGAGCCCAGGGACTTCTGAAAACATCGCTGCGGGGTCGTGCGGATTAGTGGCAAGCGTTGCAGCGGCAGCAGCTACAGCGGCGGTGGTTGGAGTGGCTGGAGAGCGGGCGGGCTTCGGGGTCTTAGCAGACTGCGGGGCGTCGGTGTCCGGGTCGGCGGCGAGATAGTCGATGTCGGAAACGGCAAGCTGAAGAGTTGGCGGATTGCCGCCGGGAGTGGGAGAAGGAGCAGATGTAGGGGCACGCATGCCCATGTCCGAAGCGTAGAGACCTTCGTTGGGTTCAGATATGAATCCTGGGTCCATATCGAAGGCCGACCCGAGGACCGACGAAGGGGGGTCATCGAACATGGAAGCACCCGTGCTCAGGTTTGCAAGAAAATCGTCCATGGCGGGAAAGATAAAATCAGAACTTGGAGTACGGGGGGGGGGGAAGGGGAGGGGATTCCGGCGCGTGACGGGCGCGGGCGGGGTACTCGACAGCGGGAAGAGGAGCAGGTAAGAGGAGTTGCTGGGAGAGGGGAGGAGGTGTACAGTGGATACGAAAGAGAGGAGTCGAAAAAAAACAGTAGGAGTGGGCAGCAGGGAAGGTAAATGATGAGGGGGGGGCGAGCGGGGCGGGTTGTTGGTGGCTAACTATGGCGGAATAGGCTTGTAAAGAAATCCGGCCCTGGTTTGGACTTCCTTTCACCACTGTCTATCTAGATTCTAGTAGTCGAATCCAGATCCTACCAGATTCGATATTTAAATGTTGCTACGGGTACGATCGCAGACAATATTGTCCTTGCTGGCATTGTTTGATCTCACTCATGCTCATTTTCTCTCATCATGTCACACCGCTATAGCTACTGTAGCTAGTCGAGGGGCTCACTTCACTGCGGTGACGATGTTTCCCACGTGGAGAATTTCTCCTCAGAAATCTCCGTCGACTGTGACTGGTTCTTTTTCTTTTCTTTTCTTTTCTGTAGCAACTGCTCATTCTGCATTGCCTTTTTATGCTCAGCTCTCCTATTACCACCGCTTCTTCGCTATAAAGGCTTTTCTTGCTACCCTACATTGAATATCGTCTTCGCTCGGTTCCACGATGCGTCGAGCCGCGAGCAGAGCAGCTTTTGCTGCCTCTGCCGCACTAACCCCGCGTTCGCACATCCTTTCCTCCACCGCTCTTTCCCCGCTCCGCCAAGTTGCCACTCTTCGCACGTCGCGCACATCCTCGCGCGTTCCGTGTGCCACGGCTGCACCGGCCACCAGGCAAGTGCGCGTACGCTTTGCCCCCTCACCTACTGGCGCATTGCACGTGGGCGGCGCTCGCACTGCCCTCTACAACTGGCTTTTGGCACGGCAAAGCAATGGAAAGTTTCTCATCCGTGTCGAGGATACGGATGTGGCCCGCTCCACGCGTGCCTCGGAGGATATGGTGCTTGCAGATCTCACTTGGCTGGGGTTGCAGTGGGACGAGGGTCCGAAAGTGGGAGGGGAGAAAGGGCCTTATCGCCAGAGCGAGCGGACAGAGATCTATCGTGAGTTTGCTCAGCAATTGCTAAGGGATGGGAAGGCGTATCCCTGCTTTTGTACGGAGGAGGAGCTGGAGAAGAAGCGCGAGCAGGCAGAGGCGGAAGGCAGGCCGCCACAGTACGATGGCGAGTGGCGTGATGCGGATGAGGAGGTGGTGAGAAAAAAGATGGAGGCGGGAGATGAATATACGGTGAGGTTCAAGGTGCCCAGTGGGAGTCGTGTGGTGATTGACGATGTAGTGCGTGGGAAGGTTGCTTGGGATGCTGATTCCACGGTAGGCGACTTTATCTTGTTGAGGAGTAGTGGTGTGCCAGTATACAACTTCTGCGTTGCGGTAGACGACGCACTGATGGGTGTATCCACGGTAATCCGGGCGGAGGAACATCTGACGAATACTCTGAGGCAGGTGCTGATTTTGCGGGCGCTTGGATTTGAGGTGCCGCAGTATGCGCATTGTTCTTTGATTTTGGGGTCTGACCGAAGTAAGCTATCCAAGAGGCATGGCGCAACATCGGTTACGCAGTTCCGTGAGGAAGGATACTTGCCAGTGGCGATGGTGAATTATTTGGCAACATTGGGTTGGAATGATGGGACGGAAAAGGAGATCTACACGGTGGAGGAGTTGGTGAAGGTTTTTGATATAAATCGTATCACCAAGTCGCCTGCGATGTTTGACGGAGACAAGCTGCGATTCATTAACGGGCAGCACCTGCGCGCTCTACCAGCGGGGGACTTGGAGAAGTTGGTAGTGGCCGAGTGGAAAAAGTCGGGTGTGTTCTCGGAAGCGCTGCAAGATGAATCTCCATTGGCGAAGGCTGCAGTTGCTCTGATTCGTGGTTCACTTGAGCTCGTCAATGATGCTAATATTGAAATGTCAGCTGCTTTTTCATATCCGCTGGAAGAGACTTTGGCATCCGGCGACGCTGACGAGCTTCTCAGTGAGGACGGAGGCTTCAAGGAAATGGCGGAAATTGCGTTGAGGGACTACGGTTCAGGAGAAATGCCGTTCGGTAAGGGGGGAGAAGAGCACATTGGACAATGGAAGAAGTGGGTCAAGGCAACAGGAAAATCATGCGGCAGAAAAGGCAAACGCTTATTCCATCCACTGCGCTTGGCATTGACTGGAAAAATGAGCGGACCTGATGTCGGAGAGATCTTGGGAGTACTCTATCTGACAGAGCAGAGAAATGCGACGCCAGACTTTGTACCTTTAGCAACCCGCATGGAGACTCTCCGCGCAAAACTGATAAGTATGTAGATGCGGGGTTTTCTTCAAAACTGGTACATATGAAGTAAATCGCTTAATGTATCTGCAAACTACCGAGCAAAACGATTATACTACTACGTCAGAAATTGCCGTCGACTCACCCGATATAATTTGCTGAACCAAGTTCGCTTTACACAAAAGCATGCCGTCCATTACCTAGTTCACCCCTCGACAGTCTCATGACACGCTGCAACTTTGGTCCGAACGTAACGATGGATATGTACCTATGCTGCATATGATGCTTGTAAGACGCAAGACGCAGAAGTGAATGTCAATGCGACGCATTTGCAAAGTCGGCAGCTGTTCCTCGGCAGTTCCCTCTTTGCAGATTAGTCGACATCGGCCATGGGGACATTGACATCGCCCTCGCTGAACTTGCCCTTATCCTGCCTCGTTTCCCTGTTCTTCCGGTCTAATATAGCCTTCCTATCTTTGTCCATCTTGATCTTGGTAATGACCATGTTACTCGGGTGAATACCGACAGGCACTGGCATTTGGTTTGCCTTCTCGCGCGTGCACCTCTCGACGTGCACCACAAACTTCTTACGATAGCAGGTTAACACCTTTCCATCTCCCTTGAAGTTTCCGCGCACAATTTTGACCTCATCATGCTTACGAATTGGCAGGGAGCGCACGTTGTACTTTTGACGCAGCTCGGCGCTCAGCGGAGCCGACATGATGATGCGGCGAACGGACGACGGCGCGGTAAAATGAGCCTTGCGGCTCTTCCGCCTTGACGAAGAAACGGCGCCAGACTGCTTCATAGTGTGAGAGAAGAGTGTGAACGCACTACAATCCCCGGTTGAGTGAAAATCCGGTAGAATGTCGATCGGTAGAGGTGAGGTGTGCTCCAGTGAATCGAGGTTTTTACGTAGTCACCGACGGCGCAAACGAAGACAAAAACTGACCCAATTTTGTCAAATTCCTAGGAGCTTCTCACAGGAGGGAGCCATTTAGTTTCCATACCGAAAGTATTCTAGATTACAGGTAAAAATATGATCGGGATCAGAAGCTGGCCAATCATCACCCACTCGAATAGCACGTATTCATAGCAAGTTATCGACATTGTGTAGACTGAAGACTCCAGCAAGGTATTCTCTCGTATGTTTCCGAACAACGTAATCAGGCACCTTCAGATCGAAGTTACCACATAGGTGGCACATTGCAGATTGGTTCTCCTTGACCCCTTGCACCCGACTTTCATTCTCCCTTTCAAACTTCTTTTGTTGTCGTTTTGTAGAGAGCAATTCCAAGTCTCTGCTTTCGCTATACCGCGAGTCGTCTCCTACATGCAGCTAGGATGGCACAACTTGTGTTCATCACAGCTCCATTCACATCCGCATCGAAAACTCTTTTCTGCGAAAAATGGATCTCGACTATTCCGAAGCGACCACGCAAACATGTCCACTCTGCTTCTCTTCGCGTTGGGATTTCAGGGGAAGCTCTTCCCAACGCCACGCGCCGCAGTGCGCGCGTGTCGATTTTGACCGACTTTTCGAGCAATCCTGTCCTCGCTGTAGCTGACCGCGTCTCCGACCCTCTCTCGGCTGCCTTGCTTGCCGTCGCAGCAACAGCTGGCTGCCTTCTGACGCTCGTTGCACGAAGCCAGTCTGCACGGCCTCTAGGACAAGAGCACGGAGGCGACCGCGGAGAGAAGGGTGCAGGAGAGCGCATGGGTAAGGGGATTGCGGCTGGCGAGAATGCCATCTGGCTGAATATGAGGTTCGTGACATGACTCGCCTCGTCTGCAGTGTACGGATAGAGTGCTTTTCAGTGCTAACCTGCGTCAAGGTGATGTGCTGCTTTTGTTGCGCTTGCAATATGCCTGGCAGTTTGCGGACGTTTTGGCGACTGTTTCGAAAGTCTACCAATTCGCTGGTGAAGCAAGTGTTGCAACCTGTGCTGGATGAGATGAATTTTCCGTCGGGTGTGCGCTCAGTCACAATAACAAAGCTGATGCTAGGTGAAAGCCCAGCGTTGTTACGAAAAATTGAGCGCCTGCCGTCCAGGTCTCTGAGTGAAATTCAGTACCGCTTTGGGCTGCGTCTTGTAGGTGACAAGCAGGGACGCATTTATATGGATGTCGAGTACGGATTTCCAGGGATTGGAAAGAGTATAACTGTTCCGGTATGCGTCAGCTGTTTGGATGTGGAGGCAAAGGTATGGCTTGGCATCAATATCGTGCCGTACCAACCTTGGGTGGGTTTTGCGCAATGGGCATTGATGAAGATGCCCACCATCAAGCTGAAAGTTCAAGTTGCAAATTTTTTACCTGTGACAGCAATACCCTTTTTATCTACCGTCCTTCTAAATATTCTTACAAAGGACGTGCCGCGCGAATTTCTGTTTCCAAAGACGCAACTTATAAAGCTGATGGACGAGACCCAAACAGATGTCGAAGTGGAGAAAGGATTATTAGCTGCGCGAGGCGTTGAGACCGGGCCGCAAGGCGATGACCGTGAACGGCTGCGAACGAAGTATCCTTCTTTGGCAGCGCTCTTTGACAAGATGGATCTCGATGATGACGGGGTCTTGAGCAGCTCCGAAATCTCCGCAGGCCTCGTCGATTGGGGCTTTGCGTCCGAGGCAGATCGTAATTCCATTCAAAACCTTCTCGACGTGAACAATGATGGCTTTGTAGGGCTAGGCGACTTTATCAGTGTTTGGAGCGATTTAGAAAACCTTTTCGTTTCGCGTAACTTCCGCGGGGTTTTGTCCGGTGTCTTGCTGAAGGCTGAGGGGCTGCGAAGTCCGACCATCGGCGGAACAGACCCATATGTGGTATTGCAGGTAGAGTCACAGAAGACCGTATCGAAGAAGAACAAGGCCACCTCGAAAACGGGCAAGGGAAGAGGCACAGCCGTTTGGAATGAGGTAGGCTACCCCGGCTCATTCGCACTGATGCACAAGGAGTCGATTTCACATCTGTGCACACATTCTTAACTGTGTGATACTAACCACGACTTCCGTTTCCTTGTCATATTTGCATCACATACAGGGTTGGGAGCTCTTCGTACAGCGTCCGACCACTGCGATCCTAAGAGTTGAGGTCCGAGAGGGATGCTACTTTTCGTACTACCGCAGATATATTGCTCCCCCCCCACAAACAGCCTCACATAGTGGTTCCGTGGAGATGGAAAAGTCTGTGCGTGAAGCAAATGGCCTGGACCGCATTATCGGTTACGGTAGCCTGCCCCTCTCTGCGATCCAGAACTCCGCAGAGAGCACATGGGTGGACCTGACGACTGGGGGAGGTCGAATTCTTATGGACGTGCAATTCAGCGAGTTTGTCG
Organism: Endocladia muricata; assembly: GCA_032356245.1. Lineage (NCBI taxonomy): Eukaryota > Rhodophyta > Florideophyceae > Gigartinales > Endocladiaceae > Endocladia > Endocladia muricata. The sequence goes on from JAUKWC010091710.1 coordinate 25,475, forward strand.
ACCCGCAAAGGCCATGACACCACTAGCGCAAAGACGCCTCCCTAATATTTTACACTTGCATTGTTATCGACCCTCTCTTTTTTGCGACAGACGAGCAGAGGTTTCTTGTCAGTCGTTCACCGATACCGAATCAAAATGACCCAGAAAGGCACTCGCTACCCGAGCGTTCGCATCTGCAGAATCTGCGAAACGTGTTCTTGTGCATACATAGCCCGGTCCTTGTCCTTTTCTGGTGCTGCTCCAAAAGTGTTTTTCCGCCGATATTGACATATGGGCTTTCAAAATCCGCCTAACACCATTCGTGCCCTCTTCAGACTACAGGGACGAAGCAGTCACAAAGTTAATAATCCCTATACAGCGAAAAGCGCGTCACAAAGACCCACCAATGGCTCGCTCACTTGACTCGCGGCAACAACGTTTTGCTATTGAGCGCCACAATCGAGTCATGGATCCTTCTGCGCGGAAACTTGCGATTGGTATACGCAATTGCCCGGTCATACACCCGTTCCCGTTGCCTCACTTTCATCGTGGACGCCGCCGAGCCATGGCCGCCTACCCCCCGCTCAAACTTGGCGCTATACGTGCCGACCGAAAAGCCGTTCACCCACGCCTCATAACTAAATACACAATCCTGCCACACGCCCGGCTCCCCCCGTTTGGCAATCGTCAACTCCAACCCGCCGGCCTTGCGTAACAAACTCCTGCGAATGAAGACGGGCGCAATCCAAACGCACTCGGCATACATAAACGGCAGCCCTGTCGCAGGCTCCACATACTCCAGCGGTTTAGTATTGCCCTTCCTCAACCCCCCATGCGTGCTCACCTGTTCCCCGTACTCGTACCCCTGCCCCGTACTGTGATCCCACAACTGCCCGATATACCCCCCGAGAACACCCAAGTCCGGCAAAGCCTCAAATAACCGCATTGCATTTTGGACCCATGCATCTGACGCCGGCAACAGGTCATCATCCTGCAACAACACCACAAAGTCACCCGACGACATACGCATAGCACGATTGTAACTGCGCAACTCATGCAAGTTGTTGGAACGAATTATGAAATGGCCATCCCCTGGCAACGCCCCCTTCCAATCATGCAAGGACCCGTCCGTGGACCCATCCTCACTCACCACCACCTCCTCCACATCGCCCGCCTCCTTGAGCGCCCTCGAAATATTCTGAATATTGGCATGGTGATTAAAGCTCTGCACAATGGCCGACACGCGCGGCTGCCTGCCCGCATGCACCTCGGGCACCAGACAGCGACACCGATATTTATCGGCTTTTGCATCCTCACCCTCACCCCCTCGCCTTGTGCCTCCCCTCTCACCAAGACTTGCCACTTGCCTCTCCTCATCGCCTTCCCCTTGCTCCTCTGCCGCCGCCTGCATGCGCTCTGCCGGGTCGATATTGGTGCCCACAAAGGCATTATGCAGCCAGATGCGACCAGCATCGCCCACATCTGGGAGCCCAAGACTGAGCAGATGGGCGCACTCTTCCCAGACAGCGTCTGCATAGGAGCGAAGCGAGAGAGTTGGGGAGGGGAGCGAGGCACGACGTAGACGCGTGCCAGCAAAAGTGGAACCGATGTAGAGCTGGCCTTGGATCAGGAGTAGGGCGATAAAGAGGAGGAGGAGGGGTCGCGTACGGGATCTGGCTTTTAGAGGAAGGGACCGGCGGTCGAGAGGGTTCGATTGGAGGGAAGTCATCGGAGGAGGGCAAAAAAAAAGGGGAGGGGGGAGGAGTAAAGGAGAGAGAGGAAGGAGGAATGGAGAATGTGGGGCGAGGAGGGACAGTTGGGGGGCGTGTTGGAGTGGGAAAGAGGAAGGTGATAGGGACTTTGGAAGAGAGACCGAGAAAAGCAAGGCGGAGCGGTCGAGTACGGCCCAGCGCAGTACGGGTTTACTGTAGGTCATACAGTAGTTTAGTAAAAAAAAATAGATTTACAGTGGCTGCAGGAAGAGCCAGCAGATGTAGAAATGGAAACATTTAAATCAATTAGCGCAGAATATACGACACGTTTAAACATTGACTAGCAAAA